>PQMF01000244.1:0-25973 GCA_003004485.1 Aspergillaceae sp. MA 6039
GAGAGAGAGAGAGAGAGAAAGAGATACCAAGTCCGAAAAAAGAAACGATGCAAGAAAAGCGACGACAGAAGAAAGGAAACGAAAAAATATACAAATTCATCATTTCCTGGAAGACCGGTTCCACAACCCAGCGACGACATCTTTGACCCTTCGTTCCTGTTCTTTGATCTGTTCTTCCGTCTGCCCCCTCGCATTCCCGCGGCTATCCATTTGCGTTCGCGGTTGTTGCTGTTGCTGTTGCTGTTGTTGTTGTTGCTGCTGCTGCTGCTGCTGCTGCTGATGTTGTTCCTCGATAATCTCATTCCCATTTACCCGTTCCGGCTTCGGGTCGACGTTCATCACGCCATCCAACATAAGCCCACCACCCTCACGAAGTTTGTTAATCGCCCGCACGGTGTCGATAGCCCTGTGCAGCGTGCGCCGGGCGTTGAAGTTTTTCTTGACTGTCGGGAGAAGGTCTTGGCCAGAACCAAAGTCTGCTTCGTTCAAGTCGTAAGGGGGGTTCATCCAGGGGTGCTGGAGGGCTTCGTGGGCGGTCATGCGGCCCTTGGGCTCGATGGTTAGACAGCGTTTGATGAAGTCGCGGGCGGTTTGGGAGACACCGCGCCAGTGATCGGCTGGGGTGAAGGAGTAGTCGGCTGCGAGGATGGCTTGCATCTCTTCTAGGTTGGACCCGCGGTCGAAGGGAGTGTATCCACATAACAGGAAGTAGGTTATCACGCCAATGGCCCATATGTCCCTGAAAATTATATTAGTGTAAGTGGTATATTCCTCCAATGTCGCAATGCGGGGAGAGCAGATCGTGACATACACTGGCTTCCCATGACCACTCTTTTTAAAAATTTCAGGTGCCATATATGCCGGCGTACCACATGTCGTAGTAAGGACATGAAATTGTTCTTCGTCCATAATCCTTGATAGACCAAAATCGGCAATCAAGAGGTCTGCGTTGTCTTCTGGGGTCCGAAATAGAAGGTTCTCGGGCTTCAAGTCGCGATGCACAATACCATGGTCGTGCAAGTAGGCCACTGCGGATAGCACTGCGCGGATAAGGTCTGCTGCGTCGGATTCGTAGTAACTGCCTTTACGGCAGATGCGGTCGAATAGCTCCCCACCCAAGGCAAGGTCGGTGACCAAGTACACTGCAATCACAACGTTAGAACCCTGCTCATGCCATTTTCCTTCCCCACCGCGACGCATAGACATACAGTTATTCATGGTCTCAAAGTAATCGACCAAGGTCAAGATATTCTGATGCCCGAGCGACACCCTTTTCAGCACTGCGATCTCATTTCGCACCTAAATTGTCGAGCCCGCCAAGCACCCAGCGAGCCCCATCCCATCAGCATTGTTCTCTCCGTTTCTCAGACTTGAAGCACCGCAAGCGGTTCTCGAGTGATTACCATATGTTCCCGTCCCGACATCAACCGCTTATTGATCACCTTGGCAGCATAGTACCGACCCGTATCGATATGCACACATTCCTTCACTACGGAATAGGAGCCCGCCCCCAGCGTCTTCCCGGTCTTGTATCGACAAGGCTGAACCTTGGGTCGTTGGCCGGTATGCGTTTGTGAAGCCATTGACCAGAGACACCGATAAGCGTCGAGCGCGGAGAATCAGATAGGAGCGCCAGTGTATAGTAGGGAAACGGGAAAATATATCGGTTCTCGCCGTCGAAGCGCACGAGTTTTCGTGATATTCCGGCTCTTGCCGCCCTAGGTTTGCTCGTAGTAACTGTGCTCTAGCCATCAGGCTCTGGGTCAGCGAGAATCGGCCTGACGAGGATCAACCACTTCGGGGCTTGCCACAACGGTTTATGCTCTTTCGGGGGACGACAATCAAGACTGACCAAAATGCTTTGTATGGTTTCCAATCTATATACAATATGTCTGCTTTTTTTTTTCTTTTCACCCCGGTTCCTTTTGTGGTTCGTGGTCGCAAGCCTTGGCGGAAGTTGCAACGGCGTCGGTTTGCGGGGCCGCGCGCGCTTGTACGGGAGGACGGAATCGGCCAGCGAGAAACAGCAAGAGTCGATTAGTCGCAGGAACAGCGTGCAGTCGAATTATATATATGCAAAACCAGCTGGCAAATGAGTAAGGTAAAGCACGTGAGGAAATACAGAGGTAGATGGAAGAATAATAATCAGTTGTGGGGGAGTCGAGAAAGACCGAGGAGAAGGGTGAAGGAGAAGAAGTTCCAGAGTTCTTCTCTCAGGCTTGTTGTGGATCAAAAGTCTATCAGATCCTGTGTCCAAGTATATTAATATCATCTAATCATGTCATGTCGGTTACTGAAAGCGCCTGACTCGATATTTGAACCTATATAGATATAGGCCCCTTATACCCTTCTTACTCCTCCACCTGCTATCCAACTTCCAGCGGCCCTGTTCCAAGGAAAAGGAACCCAATTCCGTGCGAGTGACCAAGTCTCAATCCAGAGAAGCCCATGCCCATATAACATAACATTATCCAAGCCTCGGGGAACACACAAAATATCACAGCGGCAGCTCATATCTGGGCCCCTGTGCAGGAAGCTCGGCTCTTGGGCCACCCAGCACTTCAACACGCGCTTGTGGATGTACGTTACTGTCTTTCTCGACGACGACCGACGCTGGCGCTGGTGGCTGGGAAGCAGGCCCTCCATAGAGCTGAGTCGCAGCGTTCGCATTATTCTGAGCCCGCCGACGGTACCATATGGCAGCGGCAAGGGCTATGAGGAATGCACACCCAACCCCGACGCCAACACCTACACCCACTTTAGCCTGGGAGGACAGCCCGGAGCCTCTGCTTGTGTCTGACGGTGATGTGGAGTTCTTGGAGATATTGAATATGTGACTGCTGAATTGGTTTGTGGCATTGGTCCCATCCATCATGGTGAAAATGAACATATCCTGAGACGCGTTCACTTTTGTCGATACCGTCCAATCCCATTCAGTCTGGTTGTTTGTGGCAGCTGTATACAGCTGTCAGTCGGACCAGATATAGAGGAATAAGAAAATATCGCTGCTGCTGAAAGGGAACCCACTTACTATCAATATACCCCAATAATATATCCGCAACGCCTGTATATGAATTGTCCAGCGGAGCAAGGAACAGGAAAGACTGCTTCATAGGAGTGTCCCATTTAATATGAACATTGCTTCCCTCTGTGTACACTGGATTGGATTGCAGGTCTGTAGAAGGGTCGACGAAGCTGCCCGGACTTGTTGCCCCAGCGGCATATTCAAGAAAAAGGAGAGATAACGTGCAAACGTTCCTGAGCATATTCACGAGAGCGAGAAGATGGGTCATGTAGAAAGTAAAAGCAATTCAAGGTTTTTTTTGCTTGGTTGTGTTCTTCAACCCTGAATATTTTCTCTCCTGGGAGTCGCCTCGATTGGGGTCTAGCAGCCTAACTGGAGACAGAGATAGAGAGAGGGAGAGAATGTGAAGCCTGTGCTTTTGCATGAGAATAAGCGACACGCGGCGTAGGACGAGCATCCCTGTCCGACAAGGCTTACTCCGTACGACATTCCCGCCGTATTATTCTGCTGACCCGGCCACCCCGATAGTGATGGAGATCTCTTGTGTACCGCTTCGACGGCCTATCAAATAAACTGGTGTTTTCTGGGGTTTCAGATGGAATTTACATATGTGGCCCGCTTTTTAAAGGTATTAAGTATGGATCATAGCGGCAGCCCATGTCTAGCTTGACTCCCTGATCTCCAGGTAAAGATGCACAGCCTTGTCAAGAATTGCTTTGTATTGGACCCTGACAGTCACCATTGGGCATGGGATCCGGTTCTATATTTAATAACACTGCTCCGCTTCCATTAAGACACTGATACTCATGCCATAAAAAAAAATAAACATACATCCATCGGTCAGTAGAATTCGAAAACAGCTTAATACCCCCCAGACACTCAGGCTTTGTTTCTCGGCCCGTATCCGAAACCACAACTAAATCCGTATAGTTAAGGCTACTTTAAAAACAGCCCCTATTTAGCGGTGTCGCGGTATAACGTATTGGACTGTGCTCTATACTCTGTAGTGTCTAATGAGTCATTATAAATTACCGTACATTATTTCATCCAGTCTTCCAGAGAGGGATCTAAAAGAGGAGAAGAAGATCTGGGGCCCTGGCCTGTTCCACACACCGTCCTTCCTGCCTCCGCTTCAGTAGCCTTCGTCCTTGATAACATCTCACATGGCGAGGCCTCGCTATTACTCTAACTACTAGACAGAGCCTTAACGATCGTTTCCACGATAGTCAGGACATCGGCCCTGGTGGTAATCAATGGGAGAGCCAGCGCCTCGTCAGATCTCATAGCTACTGTCTGGCTAGGTCTTCCATACGGCCAGCTACTGTGACAGACCAATCATGGCTCTGTTTAGCCTGAGGAAGCGCACGGGATTGCGCAGGGTAGAAGTGTATAAGAGTGGTATTATCCATAATGCGGCTGTTGTACTCTTAGATAATGCCTAGTGACAAGTAAATAGGGATTACAAAGTAGTGTGGATTCGGGTACGGGCCGAGAACCAAAGCCTGAGTGTCTGGGGGGTATTAAGCTGTTTTCGAATTCTACTGTACACAAGAGATCACGGGCCATCGCTCACATCCGAGCAAATATACCCTCCAAAACATTTTCCAGCAATTTCAACCCATGGAACTTGGCCACGCTCTCAAGAACCCGCAACTTCTTCTCTACCTCTTTCCGGTCCATAGTTTCAACCCATCTACCACTGCACGAGCAATGCTCCATGAAATCACTGACCTTAAGCCCACCGCACTTGGCGCACTTGAGATCCTGCGCTTGCCACCCGGCAATCATGCCATGGACCTGACCGATGAGGATCTCCTCCTGCGCCAGGCGATCGTATTCAGTCTGGCAGAAGGTGCAACGCCAGGGTTTGGGGGCGGCCTTGGTAACGTCCGAGCCCGGGTCGGGGAGAACGTCTTCGTCGCGACAGAGGTCGAGATCGCGGATGAGACAGCAGGCGCTGCAGGTCATCTCGGGGAGTTTCAGGCTCGCACTGGGGTTTTCGAAACGGCCTTCTTTGCTGAATTCGCGGACCTCGAATAGAGCGAGGAGTTCGCGGCGGAGAAGTCGGGACTCGAGTGTGGTCGTCTTGGATAGACTCAGGATTTGCATCAGAAGCTTGACTAGTTCTAATGCAGGATTGCGCTTGTCGTTCTTAGGGTCCACAAGCACTCCCGGGAGGACTGGGAAAGCATAGTCCGACGCCAATTCTGGATGCAGCATTTCGTCACGTTGACGGCGGATAAGACCGGAGATTTGCTTCTTCAGGGGTTTCGAGAATCGGTCCGTTAGTATAGATGTGACCTCGTCACCTGCTGCCTCACTTGGTTGTCCGATGGGGATCTGCGTCAGTCGAGGGGTCGACGAGGGTTCACCGTCGATGGTTTCGGGGCGCTTCAGACCGTGAATCAAGTCAATATATTCGACCACCCAGTCGTGGAAGATGGACTGCATCGGTGCTGGCAGGAAACGACTGAGTTGCCAATGCATGACCGTGTCCACTTCCTGTTCGTCCGCTCCAGTCACCTCCTGGCAACCCTTGCCTCCGTAGTTGTACTCATCGTACCAAACCAGATAGTCCCAGTATTCCTTGATCTCAAGATCGATGAAGTGGAACGACGGGTTGGCCCGGATGGACTTTAGGACGTATTGACTGTATGCGTAGGCATTGCCAACCTCTGTCTTGGTGGTCTGAAGGAGAAGACGTGTAGAGCTGGCAAAGACAACATTCGAGCCAACGCGTCTAAACTCGGCCATCAGTCGCTGGAATGACTTTCTCGACAGCATCCGCACGTAGTGGTGCAGTGAGCGGTCATAGAGACACGAGCCTGGACTCTCGACCCATCTGATCAAGTGCTGAACCATGATATCAGCCATGCTATTCCCCTCACAAGCCTCCGTCCACCAATGCTTCACCATCTCTCGCAGGACGACAGCACCGGCAGACGTGAATGCTTTTTCGGAGTAGAGAACACCAGAGCCGTTCGCTTCTGCGGATGGCTCTGATGACGCTAACAGAGTATCGGCACCTTCCATTTCGCTGATGATGGAGGAAGTTAGAATGGTGTTAATGGAGAGGTTGCGGACTTCCAACTCGATGCATACAGTCGGGTAAGCACCGGGCATGTTGACTGAAGGCATGCTAATCTTCTCCAGCGGCCCCAGAATATCATCCTTTTCATACCCTGCGTGATCGGGCCGTGGTCCATTAGACCACCACAGAACGACGTTGTTCTGCTGAAGACGTCTCGCATAGGATACGTCAATGAGGTACCTGGGATCATCGCTTTCCAGGTTGCAAAGCGGCACATCACCATATCTTGCAAGCAATGTCAAATGCTCGATCCAAGCGGACAGATACAGGTAGTGAGTAACAAGCCGCCTTGAGATAAATGACTGCCAGCCTAGCGGCGGCAGATCCATATCTGATACTTCAGGTTTTACTGGCAGAATCGGATACTCCCTCAAGACCGGAATGTCATGACACAGGCGGTTTCTCTGCTGCGACTGTATCACGAGGACGGCCGGCATGTTTTCATCGTTCCTGAGTTTCTTGATCAAATCACCAACTTCCAAGTGGGCTTTTCTCCGAGTCGTCACTTGAGTGGTTCGAAAATGAATCTTCTCTTGGTACGGGAAGGCGCCTTGTGATGGGTCATCTTCCATAGCCTGCAATCTGCGCGCAAGAAGCTCAGAATAGATCTTGTCAACATTAGGTAGACCCTGCACATCCCGAGTACGGTTCAGGATGACGAGATGTGCCTCATTCTTGGTGGTCGAGAAGAGGGCAAAAATCTGTTTGTCGCCAGAAACGACATGATACAGGTAATGGTAGGCCAAATTAGAACCCATCAAGTAGGGCTGTTCAGATGTAGCGTGGCATAGCGTAGAGAGGTCGAATCCCTTGTCCAGTCCCTCACCAAGGACACCTCGCTGCTCCTCATCAAATGTACACACACTACCAAGTCGCAGAACAGCCCGTAGGTTCAACGGGATGTTCTTCTCGTAGACACCCTCGATACTTGGGTGTTGTAGGAGCGCATCGATTTTTTCGGATTCCCGTAGCCATACATCTTCAGACAAAGTCATCTTGAACAAGTGAACTGAAGGGTGTCCGTTGGGCAATGTATGGCTGACTTTCTCAACCTCACATTCTGGGACATCGACATCGGGTAGGGAATCACGCTTCAGGTTTACGAAAATCTGTCGCGGAACTTTGACGGTGAGGGCATGTATTTTCTGGTCTATCAAGACGAAAGCCCGCACGATACCAGGCCTGCCAGTCTCACAGAGCTGAAGGACTTGCCACGTACTGATATATAGCAATTCAGCCTGGTTTCTGAAGAAATTGCTCAAGGAATCGGAGGCAATATTTGGCTTTTCGCCGAAGAGCTGACGACGACGGATGCGAGCTTGCTTCTGGATTTTCCATTTTTGCTTCTGGTACTTCAGGAACCCGACGTAGTCCTCGGTCACTGACGGCATTTTCGCCGGTAGACTAGCGTAGGGGTCGAGTGATGTCTTGGTGAGCCCTTCTGGATGCTTCCTCTTTTGCGATGTCTTTTCGTTAGGTGATGCCAATGTCTTCGATTTTTGAGTGGAATTCGCAAGCGCCTCGCCAATATCGCCCGGGTGCTGAACGCGATGCTCAAGAATATTTGTTGAGATATCTGATAACGGATTCTTTTCCGACTTGCCGAAGAGATCCGTCATCTTCTTCTGCTTGAACTTGTCATCCTTGACATTTATTCGACGCTGCAACCAGTCTGGATGGGACACTCGAGGAACTGGGTTTCGAATCTTCTGCAGAGCAGCCGGGATTGTAACAAGCTTCTGGACGACTGACCCCAATCGCTCCAGGTAATAGTCCCAATCGATTACACTTCGAGGATCCATGTCGCCAGGGTCGTCTTTCAGCCATCTTCTCAAGAAGAACCGTTTCACGTTCTCTTCCGCTGAGAAGATAGTCACCGGAATGGCACGATCGGTGACAGGTGTGTTCCTTGGTCTTGAAGAAATGATATATTTGCAGTTAAGACCCTTGTCCTTGACCATCTGCTCACCCAAGAATTCCGCCAGCCGCCTTGCAGTTGTAATCGACGTTGACTTCTGGCTACCATACTCTTCAAGCGTTTTGGTCATGCTCCTGTTCTCGGAAATGAGATCGATGAGTTCCTCATCTGCAAGCGTTGAGCCACGGTCGTAGAGTACATCCAACCACCTGTCAGAGACCTTGGCCACTGCCGCATACGTATCCGTAAGCGTAGAGCCTTCCAGGAAGAAACGGAAGATTTGGGTTTGAAAGATCTTGATTAACTTCAGCTCTCCTCTCCGCTTGACCTCGAACCCCTTGAGTTCGGCCAAAGACCCATCATGATTGAAGACAGCATAACGCTTTTTCAAGTTCTTGTCTTCCTCCTTCGAAGTAGGCAAAATCATCGCCCTGTATGGCCCGTCGACTTCGAAAAAGATGGAGTTGTCGCTATGTGTCTCGTATTTGAACGTCTTCGGGTCGACAAGCGTCTGGTATTGGTGGTTTGTGTAGCTTCCATGAACAAGGTGATTCAGCATGACACAGGGATAAGAAATCCCCATTTTCTTGCCGTTCTTCATAGTAAAAGCGAAGTTCTCAGGGAATGTACCAGGAAGCATACACCAGATACCGTCGGTATCTAGTTCCAGGGGCCGGCCAATTCGCTCAACCAGCTCTCTTGCCATCTGGATAATACGAGCACCAGTAAGACAGGTAACACCGGCCATTTCCATGGAATACCAACGAGACCCTTTTCTCATCACATATCCATAGAAACTGTTCAAAATGACTTTGTGGGCAAGCTGTAGAGAGTCGTAAAGGATAATCATCTTCCCAGCCTCGTCGACTTCCGGTCCAGGCGCACCTGAAGATTTCAGTGAATCAGTCTTGTTCTTCCAGACTTTCTGTTTGCCCTTGAAATCATATCGTCGGTCACGGAAGCTTCGGACAGTGTTCACATAGAATGGATTCTCTCGCTGGCAGATGATAGCCTCCCGCTCCATCGTCTTGCTGTCGTGGATCTTATGGTAGATCTTCTTGCTGTAGTCCTGCAACCGTTTCTTGACCACACCTGCTTGTTCCTCGACGCTCATATCACCAAATGACCTCATCGGGCTATTCTTTGTCTTGCCTGGAAATCTCTCGTTTGCGACGGCATGTCGAATCATGTTGTACTCATCGCGCTTAGCAGGGAGAAATTCACCTCGCCATGCCCAGGGCATCCTTCTGTCACACGTTTTTCCAGGCCGATTGAAGTCGCAGGCAGCGCAATCGGACTCTTGGATCATGGAATCTGGTTGTAATCGGTTGGTGATCATGATGTTCGGATACATAGAGGCAACATCCAAGTGATAGATGAAAGGCTCTTCATCCCGATTAGGGTTGTCTCGTAAGTCAACCAAGAGTTTCTCTATTTGCCCCTTAACTTCATCATAATTCACGATATCGTCCAACGACTTCTTCTCCTCAACCTCAACACTGAATTTCAAAGCCGCATCGAGGTCCCTTATCAATTCATCGTAAGCGGTAGGATCGACCTTGAAAGTGACAGGGATATCGCTTCGGAAGACGCCGGCTTCGATACTTTCGACATGACCACCGACATAGGTCTCTGATTCGAGCAAATGGCCTTCCCAAAATGACTCTGGAGGATCTTTGTGCTTGTTTGGCAGGATGATTTCGCCTTGGTACGCTTGCACAGACAAAAGCATCTCACATAACGTGCCGGTTCCTTTCCGCAGGGTATCATCGGGGTTGAGAGGTACAATGGTACATAACGAGAAGATGAAAGGATGAACATATTTCATGTACAGGTAATACGTGGCGACGGCATCAGAAACGGAGTATTCGGCCAATGTCTGTGGACGTTCACTCGCGTAAGGTGTCATCAATTCTGGATCGAGTTCATCGGGGTCATAGCCAAGCTTTGCAACAGTCACGGCCTTCAAACCACGGCTTCCCTGGGGAAGATAACTGTCACGGTTGACCCAGGCAAAACAGTCCATGTGTACGCAGTGGTCACTTTGGTAGATATCTTCGCTATTCTTTCGAAAGCCAATCTCCATGTACATGTCGATCCCCAAAACGCTCGCTCTTGCTTCGACGAAGGGCCAATCGAAAAAATCACCGTTATACGTGGCAATGACCGTAGGCTTGGCTTCCTTGATGTGTTCAAAAAAGCGCTCTAGGACAGCCCTCTCATTCGGCTCGTTGAAGACCATGAATGGGCCTGGATATTCAGCCTTGGGCGTGTATTCAAAATCACTGATGTCCTCAGAAACTATCTCACGGTTCGTAATCAAAAACCCTTGACCGTCAATCATGTACGAAATCATCATGACCTGGTCAATCACGGAGTCAGGGAATTTCAACGGTAGCTTTGTCGTTTCGATATCATAGGCCAAAACAACAGGATCAGCTCTTTGAAGTCGTTCTTCGTTGCAGGTCAGAGAAATAACACCGTGCTTTGCTTCCACAGTGTACCATTTCCCTATGCGAATGTCTTTACAACTTGTAAGTCAAAAGACCGAGAGTGTATTCGTGATGCTTGTACATACCTTTGTCAATTGCCACTCTAACATGGTAAGGAACATCGTATTCTCGAATATCAATAATATAATCACTTGCGTTCATATTTCCATTAGGTCGTTTCTCATTAATTAATTCGTCATCAAAAAGGTCGAAACCGGCACTCGCGCTTCATTTTCAGTTAGCACCTTGACCAAGAAACAGTACACAAGGACCTCGACTAACCTAGACATTTCGGCATATGTATCCATGACATTCACGGTCTTCTTGTTCTTCTCTGCGAGAGGGAGGAGGGTTCTTCGAACTTCCAGCAAGTGGCTAACGTTTGCGAATTTTAGTTGGAGGAACTCTCTGCGATGCCCGAGCAGATGATTCGGTAATTTGAGGTCCTCCCTCACTACCTTCGTGATCTTCTTTATGAGACCTTCGAACATCCGCCTGCACCATTCCTCGGCCTCTACTTCGAAGCCTCTCTTGACGGCAATTAGGAAATAAGGGTCGTATTCAACAGTCGCCTTGAAGCTTCCACCATTGTCTTCGAGGAAGTAGTAATCCACACCAGCACGACCTCCGGGGACACTCGAGTCCTCTATTGAGGTGCTGTGCATATTGATCAGCCACCCCTCTCTCTTCTCGCCGGACTCGAAGCGCGGAAAGCCCATGATGTCGTCGATGCTGTTCGCCAGCCGGATCGCCTCGAACTTCTCATCTTGGGACGTTGTTTCAGTGGAACGTAACGACGAAAATTCGACAGTTTTTGTCCGTTGCGGCTTGGACGACGCAGAATTGGATCGGAACTTGTTCCCAAACTTGGTAGGCTTTCGTAATGCAGGCATTTTGATATGCTCGCCCCTCGAAGCCGGGACTCAAAGTCGCTTATTATAAGAGTGTAGCGGTAGGTATGCTGAACAGGGGACACGCGGTGAAACCAATGGGCGGGTTAGCAGAGCATAATTATCCTTGAACAGGACCCGTAGTGGGTGTCGAGATCGATCTTTACGGTAACTATAAGGTGTTTGACGACTTAACATCCCAATCCCAAGGACACCCCCGACGCGTTTCGCGTCTCGTGCGCGTATCGGAGACGGCCGGAATAACTATCTTCTTTGGGTTCAATTTCGTGAACCCCGGAGTATTGATTTATCCGGAGGCACCACCGCCAGAGTTGTTCTCGAATCGGAACCGCAAGGTAATAATATTGTTTATTGCTGCGCTTTGGAAAGTGAAGGATTGCGGTACAGCCCAAGCAATGGCGGAGGATATACAGAATTCGGCTCCTTCAACGCCGGCAGCAGGCCAAAATGAACAACTCAACAACAGCCCACAAGATCCCTCGTCGCGAAGATCCAAATATGAGCCATCGAAGTCACAAGCCGGAAAGCTATGGGATGCGTTTGGAAACCCGGAGCACCAGGCAAATTCGTTACCTGGGGCGGTGTCCAGTGCCTCAAGCAAGGACTCAAATGACCCGAAGGACGCCACGGTCACGGGTGCCTTGAAGTCCCTGTCCGCCAAAGATTTAACCTCGTTTTACAAGGCGCCTTGCGCACGAAATGCTCTGATGCTGGGGATTGGTGCCGCATTTGGCATTGGAGGTATCAGAGGTGTCTTGGGAGGTACAATACATCACAATATATGATGCTGCTGGAGGGCAATTGGAAGCTGATAGTGGTTTGTCTAGGTTTGCGTTCAATATGGACTGCCTGCAACTGGGCTGTCGGCAGTTTTGCCATCACCTCGATAGCATCGCACGAACTTTGCCAGCGGCGAAGGTTAGAGGAATTAGACGGGATGAAACAGGCAGCGGAAATGATGCAGCAATTGAAGGTCAAAAAGCAACGTGAGAAGGAGCAGAAACTCCAAGAGGCTGCACGTCTAGCAGAAGAAGAAAAGCGACGAAAGAGTTGGACCAACCCATCCAACTACAAGTTTTGGTAAACTATGCGATTACGTCTGGGGAGTCATGGAGTTTGTACATGGGTACTCTTTCACTGTATACTTTGATGAACTGTAAAATAGATGATGATATATACATGGCGGTAGACCAGCCTTATCCAATGCGTGATACTAATATGTCCTGATCATATGTCCAAATCCCAAGCCGAAATCACTTGATGTCAGTAGCCAAAACTCCGTAACCCCTAACACGATAATCCGGGCAGAACAGCCCCTTAACATAATCCAACAGAATGCGCAGAGGTATCTGAACTATGTCCAAGTATCAAACATCAAATTTGACCTTCTTTTGTATTGCGCCTTGCTGTACAGTGCGCATCTTGTCCAGTTCAGTACGCTCTCGTCTTTCTCTGCGCTTCTCTCGTCCTTCTCGCGTCTCGCGACTCTTCCAATTGGCAACCTGCCGTTGCCTCTTCTGTGATCTGGCCCAGGCCATTGCTGCTGTAGGCTTAAAGCCAATTCCATTAATGCCATACCCATCGTCATTCGGATCGGACGGTTGGTGACCGGTTATTTCGGAATCATGCCAAGTTAGCGGGTTCTCGGCCGCATTACTGACAAGAGGAGGCGATCCCCGTTGTTCGCGCACTTTCGAGTTCGCCGGAGGATTCCGCTTCTTCCGTGGACTCGATGTTGCCTTCTGTGTTTTTCTAGTCCCATCTTCATATTGATGCTGATTTTGCGTGGCGAATTCAGGCCCACTCGCGCTGGTGTCGTTTGAGCCAGCAGGAACAGTTCCGGGCATGCTATAGAGATTGTGTTGAGGTCCAGGCCAGCATGTTGCTGGCGCAGATGATGCGACTGACTCCTCGACCACACTATCGTTGGATCCTTCAGATCTGCTGAATTGACCCCCTCGTATGGCCAGTTCCCCTAAGCGACCGGCGACAGCGGTTCGAGGGCTGTGGCTCCCCAAATCTTCCCCTTCCAGGAATCTTGCTTCCGGCACACTGCTGACAGAGATCGTAGATGGCGATGGCGATACAGCGGGCTGGCCATAGTAAATAGGTCCGTCTGTCTTTCGTTCGCGCTTGGGTGACCTGTAGGCAGCCGCCGGGAAAGCTGTTGGCATCATCGCGGGGCCGGAGGATGTGGGGAGGATCTTTCGCCGATAAGCCGGGATGGTAGTCGATATACAGCGGGGAGGAATAAGAACACCAATGGCAAATGAATAGTGTCAGCCTAATTGATGGCAAGTCGCCTCCAGGTCCATGATGGTATTTGTCCTCGCTGAAAGTGCAGGTGCGAGGGTTGTCACCGCACTTTGACTGGGGAAGAGAGAGCAAAGTCTCTGTCTTATTGGGCGAATTTCGGTTAGCTTCCTTACCTCGAGCAATACAGGACAATAGAGTAGAGGAGTAGCCAGCGAAGAAATCAAAATTATTTTCTACGCAAGCTACAGAAAAAAGTTTAGCACGACACAGGCCTAAATCGAATAATTTACAGGTACCCAACCCATCAAGCTGCGAAGTAACAACAAAAATGATCAAAATGGCAAAGGAATAGAAATCAAAATCACCCGTACAACGCCACAACGACGCCCTCATAGTCCCAAGAAACGGTGCATTTAGACCTTCTTCTTCTTCTTGGAGGGCTCAGCATCGGTGTCGTGCTTCCGCTTCTTCTTCTTCTCTTCCTTTTCGCCCTTGTCCTTCTTTTCGCTCTTCTCCTTCTTTTCCTTCTTCTCCTTCTTGTCTTTCTTTTCCTTCTTCTCCTTCTTGTCCTTCTTCTCTTTCTTTTCTTCCTTCTTGGTCTCAGCAGCAGAATCTTCCTTTTCTGCGTCACTCTCGCCGTCGTCAATGTCCATATCCGCAAGGACGGAATCCATGGCGTTTTTCTAGGTTGATCAGTATATATTGAACAATTCAGAATTAGCGGTATCGGTATCAATTTCCAACTTACCATAGCGACTTCGTTCTTGGTTGGTGCAGCACCGGTGGCATAGAAATCCAGACGCTCCTCAACTTGCTTCTTAAGGACTTCACCAAATTTAGTAGATGGCTCATCCGAGAAGTTGTCGATTCTGGAGGCAATGGAGCACTTGTTCGCGAGGAACCGCGAGATTCTGCCCTTGTTCTTGGGCCCAGCCCTGCCAATAAATGAAGAGTGGTACAGAAGTCCATACTTGGGAGTGTTGCCCTTAGTCTTCAAAGCTCTGAAGAGAGCCTTCTCTGCACCAAGGATCTGAACAGTGGACGCAGGATACTTAGAAAGGTTGGTCAAGCTACCAGCGTGCGAGATTAGACGGGCGCCGACAATTTCTCCAATCAATGCCGCGAGGTTAGGCGCGACAACACTCATTTTGGAAGTCAAGTAGGTGTGCAGAGACTTGCGGTATTGCGAAAGGCTGACAACGCGTTGAGCGAAAGAGATCACGTTCTCCATATCAGCTTCGGAAATTTCCTGACCCATGCTGTGCTTGGCAGCATCAATGATGCTTTGGGCCACACCCTCGTCATCCTCCACAAGGGCAGCGATATCGTGCAGGTGGTCGTTGGTCAGGTTGCTCTTGTCCTTTACGAACAAAGCGAGCTGGGCGTAGCGCTGGTTGTCGGACACGATCTTAACAAGTTCGGGGAAATGCCACGAGTACCATTCCCTGACGCGCATAGAGAAGGTGTTAATCGCCTTGTCTAGCTGATCAAGGATAGCAATAGCCTGGATAATATGGTTGTCGTCACGCTGCACGGAGAACTTAACCTTGGCACGGGAATAAGCGTGACCAAGACCAAGCTGGGCAGTGGCCATGTCTCCCTCGCGAAGCTGCTTCAGCAGCTTAGTGGCATGCAATCTAAGCCCACGAAGCATGTCCTGAACAGCCTCGCTGGTGTCTCCAGTTTCGCATTCCACAAAAGGAAAAGCCGACTTGATACTCCCAGCAAGAGTCTTATCAGAGAGTCCCAGAACAACCTTATTCTTCTTATTCGGCTTCGGCAGGTTCAGCTCGAGGAAAGAAACGAGAGTCTCCGATGCAACGCCTTCTGAGACATCGTTGATTTCGCTAAGGGCCTGCTTGTTGTTTCTATTCTTCTCGTTAGCGACTGTGGTTTGGGATGGACGACAGTCGCGAAAAAATGAGAAAAAAAAACCTACTCAAAAGGCACAAAACTTGTCAGCTCGACCATCTTGCCGAACTTAGCCAAATCATCGACACCCTCTTGGACTTCCTTTAGGCGATTGCCAACACTGTCGCCCTGGAGGTTGACCTTGAAAAGCGAGTAGCCCATGGGGCCCTCGAACAGAAGGAAGTCAGCCATGGTGAAATTGAGCCACGAACTCAAAACCCAAGGCTAAAAACGGTGGTTCTAAATATAAGCGACCGAGCCCCTTCGCGAACTTGGAAAAGGCCTGCGATGTTGAGCTTTTCTGGGTGCCGACGCGGGTTGAAAAGACTGGTGAGTGAAGATTTGCAGAATCGAGACGTCGGTGCCTTTTTGGCGCCGGCGCTAGTGCGATGAGAAACTCTGGGCTTTTTGCCAAACTAGCACTCACCGCCTTCGCCGGACACCATCAAGTTCGTACCAGCACGGTTTCTTCTGCTGGGTTGACATCGCCAACAAGCCTGTTGCATTGCTTTTTTTGTCGTGGGCTCTGTTGTTTATCAATTTTTCATTTTGCAGACATGTCTGCAACCCAGTTACTTAACCCAAAGGCCGAATCGAGGGTATGAGAGAAAACCCCTCCTAAATCAGACAGCCCCTCAGTCGGAGCGCACACTGACAACGTTCAGCGACGAGCGGAGGCCTTGAAAGTAAACATCAGCGCTGGTGAAGGTCTCCAGGATGTTCTCAAGTCCAACTTGGGTCCTTCAGGGACTCTGAAGATGTACGTCTCTATTTTTTTTTATGCTAAATGGGAACTTGGTAGAGCTAACAAAAAGTCAGGCTGGTGGACGGTGCAGGCGGAGTATGTGATTGATTGAACTTTCTCTGAGATGCAGGATGTGATTTCTAACGGGCATACAAAAAACAGATCAAGTTGACCAAGGATGGAAATGTGTTGCTTCGGGAAATGGTGGGTTTTCTTTTCCCAAGCTATCTGGCCAAAATGCTGACTATTACAGCAAATCCAAAATCCGACAGCCGTAAGCTATCCCCTTGCTCCAAGTCGGTACGGCATCGTTTACTTACGTGACGAAGGTTATGATCGCCCGGGCTGCCACAGCACAAGATGATATTACTGGTGATGGAACTACGTCGGTTGTCTTGTTGGTTGGAGAACTTTTGAAGCAGGCTGATAGGCAAGTCATGGAGGGATTGCATCCCCGTGTCCTGACCGACGGTTACGAGATTGCGAAGAATGAGGCGATAAACGTTAGTATCTGTTATTATTGTTATTATTATTATTATTATTATTATTTCGTGAGCAAAGCTAAACTTCTCTGCAGTTTCTGGAGCAGTTCAAGTTGACACGAGAAATGGACCGTGAGCTTTTGCTGTCCGTTGCTCGCACCTCTCTTTCCACGAAGTTGAACAGTGCCCTTGCCGAAAAGCTCACACCTGACATCGTCGACGCCGTTCTTGCTATCCACCGACCCCCTGAGAAGCCCGATCTGCACATGATCGAAATCATGGCAATGCAACACCGAACGTCGTCTGACACACAGCTCATCCGCGGTCTTGCCCTCGACCATGGCGCGAGACACCCGGATATGCCTAAGCGGGTCGAGAATGCCTATATTCTGACCCTGAACGTCAGTCTGGAATATGAGAAGTCCGAGATCAATTCGGGATTCTATTATTCCAACGCCGAACAGAGGGATAAGCTTGTTGAGAGCGAGCGCAAGTTCGTGGATTCTAAGCTGCAGAAGATTGTGGAGCTCAAGAAGCAGGTCTGCGGCAATGACCCGAAGAAGGGCTTCGTTGTCATCAACCAAAAAGGCATTGACCCCTTGAGTTTGGATGTCCTCGTCAAGAATGGAATTGTCGGTCTCCGGAGAGCTAAGCGAAGGAACATGGAGCGTTTGCAGTTGGTCTGTGGTGGCAGCGCTCAGAACAGCGTCGAGGACCTCACACCCGACATTCTGGGATGGGCTGGTCTGGTTTATGAGCACCAGCTCGGAGAGGAGAAGTACACTTTCGTTGAGGAAGTTAAAGACCCGAAGTCTGTCACTATCTTGATTAAGGGACCCAACCCGCACACCATTACGCAGGTCAAGGAGGCTGTCCGTGATGGTTTACGCTCTGTGTATAACACCATCGTTGATGGCTGCGTCGTGCCCGGTGCTGGTGCTTTCCAAGTTGCATGCTCTTCGCACTTGTCGTCTGACAAATTCCGCAATTCCGTCAAAGGCAAGGCCAAATCGGGCGTTGCAGCTTTCGCTGAAGCTCTCCTAATCATTCCTAAGACCCTTGCCGCGAACTCTGGACACGACATCCAGGACGCTCTCGCCGAATTGCAGGATGAAAGTACGCGAGGCAATGTGGTTGGCTTGGATCTCGCAACAGGCCAACCTATGGATCCCGTGCAGGAAGGTGTTTTCGACAGCTTCCGAGTGCTGCGAAATTGCATCGCTTCGAGCACGGGTATCGCCTCGAACCTCCTCCTGTGTGATGAGCTCCTGAAGGCCAGGCAGATGGGTAAGCAGGGAGGTATGGAGGAGTAATGCAGTTATAGAAAATCGGGTATGTGTAAAGAAAGGAAATGAAAAGGATGGTTTGTGTTGAACTCCATAATCTTTCCTTGGTTTTGAAAAGTCTTATATTTAAAAATGTATTCGGTCCGTCGCCTTGATGGGCTTTGCAGTGGACAATGGGAAATGAACGCCATATTCTAGTTAAGTGGTCTGAGCATTTACCACGCGGTAGGCATATTTGCTTCCTGTGATCATTCTAATTGGAATAGTTTCTTGTCTAGAATGAGATGGGCAGGGTATTGTTGGATCTAATCTACAGAAAGGATGTCAAATGTATTTATATTTTCGCTCGACTCATTCACTTAGGCACACGTTTAAAAATAAAATTAAAAAACAAGAATGAAGAATAGAAAAAATTAGAATGTTCCTATCACAAGCTGGCATAATAATTGCCGTCCATCTACTGGCTAGTCATACAGTTCATCGCTGCCCTGAGAGCATGGTTCTAAATGTTGGAGTGCTTATCATACAAGTCATCAATAGTACAGGCGTATCAATGCGCAATATAAAGAAAAGGAAAAGGAAGGCATCATTCAAGACCATCTTGATTTTCGATCGTGCTTTCTTCCGGCGTGCGCACCGCAGCCCAATCACCAGGGAATCCTTCCTCTCGTACCGGATCCTGCAGAGTAAGTTTATGAGCCTTAGCCCAATCAAGCACTTTGCATTTTCGTATGATAACCATCTGGTCTTCGCTTTCGCCAGCCTCCTCAGAGGGTTGAGCCTGCTTGCGCTTCGTGGACTTCTTATCGAATTCAACAGCTCCCATGCTTTTCAAAGCGGTGATCACATCTTCAGTCAACATGCCCGTCGCCAAGCCAATATGATGGATTGACAACTGCGCCTGGGGATGATGCTTCCGGGATCCCTTGGAAGCTTTCGGTTTTTGTTGTTGAGAGTCATCCAGGCCACCGTGTCCACATGAGTGCGTCAACAAGTATCTTGCTAATCGTTCTTCCCAGAAACGAACGTAGCTCTTCTGGGCCATTTCACTTAGTGGTTTCTCTGGACCACCAATCAGCCCGGTGTCGCGCTCCCAGCCACTCAGCTTATAGCTTACACCCATTAGCAGCTTTCCCAGCTGCTTGTGCTGGTATGGAGGGAAGATCAGAATGCAGGCCAGGTTGTTCGCATCCCACGATAATTTCTCCTTAGAGAAGTATCCCAGAATATGGTAATTCTCAGGGTCATTTGGGTCGGTAAATGCCAGAGTGTAGAAGAGAAAGGACGCGACATCGAAGAAGACGGACTTGTGGTCGACAAACAGTTTCGCAAATAGCGAAATATTCTGCGCAAAGAGTTTATGCTCTTCCCCGTCTATCTCCCACACCGAATACCCCCCATGGTCGTACACTTTTGTCCCGGGAGGCGTTGTCCGACGTTCGCACGTACGCGTATGCTTGACATAGGGGCCGACGTCGCAAGAATACCGGAAACACCAGCGACAGATATACAGGATCTCTTGCTCCTTGCTCACGAGGTCTTCGGGGTAGATGGATTGGAACCACGTTTTAAATAAGAGGTCACCGAGCACAACTTGCTTCACATTCGGGTTGGATGAGGGTTTCGGGTGAGTCGGCGGAGCATCGTTCGAAGTCATTGAAGGCCCTCAGAGGAGAAATGGGTCGGTATTATTGTGTATACGGAGTATATAGTTCGTCTAAGGGTCTTGCTGTCGGACCCCTTGTAGGCAAAGCGAAAAGCCGTACAGAGGGATCGCGTTCGAGGAACTTCCAAGACCACTGGCATCAGCAAAAAGAACAAAGAACAAGACACAGACAAGCAGAGATATTGCGAACAGTCAATCGTAACAAGCAACGTGGTGCAAGCAGCAAACGCGCATATTCATCCGGTCTCTCGTCGTCGTCGGCATGTCGTCAGCAGGTGCCGTGACTTTCCCTCGCGCGGGGATCGATCAATCAGCGCCGCCTCCGTCCTGTGTCTATTACAACCTCCGACATCCTCTTCTTGTCATCCATCTATCCTGTTGCCTGGTATCCCGGTTTCAATAGTATCACCGACGAGGGATCCCATTTCATCTTTTTGTCGGTTTCAACACTCATGCCTTGCTAGATTCTCCCGTCGTTGAGCGCATCCATCTTCAGCCGCTTACTCTCCAGGAGAGCTGTTCCACTAGCAGATCCGGGGGCCCTTAACAGCTTCATCGACGGCCATTCATCATCGCAGCGCCACCCAGCTGTTTCATTAACCCACTGTTTTCAGTCTTTGCACAGGTTTCTCATCGCCTTGCTTTATTAGAACGCTCTCATCGTGCTTGTCGGCCAGAGACGCATAATTTGTTTTGACTCCTTATATAATAACGTCATTTGTCGCATCAATCATGCTCAAGCCCTTCCAAATAAGAGATCTCCATGGACCTCAGAGACCAGAGAACTCGACCGGGTCGACCTTATCACCAAATGATTTGCCTCAAACACCTATCGAACCTGATGCCGAGAATAAGTCCGGAGTTCAGTCAGAACGATCTGAGCATAGTCATGGAACTGTGAAATTATCTTCTTCTGACTATGATGAGATAACGTCCACTCATCCTCGGGCTAGACTGACTTATGTGGATGATGATGATGGTGAGGTTATCACAGTAAGTCGGTCATTGTGGTGTCTATACTTTGAAACGCCTCACTCACCATCTTAGGTTGGATCCTCCCTCGAACTTTCCCAACGTCTGGACGAGAATCTCGATATACCACCGCGGCTTGATTCTATGCGGCAAGCTGCAACCCTAGGAGATGGCCCCAAGCCCATGCATATATTCGATATCCGCCGATCCAACTCCGTTACTCAGTTGTGGAAGAAATTCGAATGCAGCTCCCAGTCACATATTGTCCAAGGCACGGAGGTAATAAGCACCGAACAAAGACCAGAGAATGAAGCTTCGTCTGCCCTGGCAAGTACAGCGGATACCAATGGCCAACTTGATTCTGCTACAGTCGAGCCTTCTGAACCTCTTCTTGCGGCATTTGAAGCCGAGTTGGCCAGAATTCTGAATGTATCAGAGCCTTCGGGTAGCCAGGGTGAAGCGCAAGGTGGATCTCCACTTCTGACGGTACTGCAGTCTCGAACAGACTCTGACAGACCACAAAACCCGGCTGATGCCTTCGCCCAAGCCGTGCGCAATATGGTAAACGGAGCGCAATTGATCAGCTCCGGTGTGAGGTCAAGGATACCGGACTTTGAGCGTCAGTTGCGGGATATCCAACGGGCTGTTCCTGGACATGTTGAGAGCACCATGCAGTCCGCTCTTACGGTTATGGAATCTCGGGTTAGAAACTTGACCGAAGCTCTCCATAGCGCTGCAGCAACGGCAGGCCAGGGAAGTGACGGCGTCTTGCGAGAAAATCCCATGGCAGCAACCACGGTCAATAGTTTGCGGACAATGGCGTCTGAGCTTGGCCAAATTGGTCACACTTTGTTTGCAGCCTTCGAGTCCGAGTTAGGATATAATACTTCAACCACGCAAGAGCAACACACAGGTGAAGAGGCTTATGAATCTCGCCCGGTCGAAGAGCAGACACAAACTGCTTCCGCTGTTGAGACTCCAACCAACGCCTCTGATTCTATCCCTGAAGCTCAAGGAACACGACCGAGCGATTTGTCCGAAGATGAGAAAGAATGCTTGGATTCAAACAAGGTCGAAGAGATACCAAGCGAGCGCGACGCTAAACCCCCCGGTAGCGATGAGAATGCTGGCATTTCGACACAAACGCAGCCGTCTGACCACCGTTCTCAACCTCCTACTTCTTATCAAGATGGTGTTGGTGTACATCACCGTCCTCCTGTCGGCCCATCTCACAAAATGCCTGCTCCCCATAGGCCTTTCCATTACTACAGACCTTACCCTCCGCCACCACGGCCGTTACCATCGTTTCCCGGTTCATCCTGCAGCCTCAGCCTGTTCACCCGTGGTCTCATTTCCCACCACATCCGCCGCCTCCTCTTCCTCACCCCCGACACGCATGGCATCCTGGATGGCCTCCTGTCCCTAGGCCTCATATCCACGACCACGCGCGCCATCCTGACAGTGACGTACCTATAGAAAACACGTCTGATGCTTCCCAGATTGGGCCGGCGGCCTCGCAGGCACGTCAAGCTGCCAACAAGACACTGTTTGTGGGTAACGTTGGATTCAATGTAACGGAAAGATGATTCAAAGTGTCTTTGAATCACAAGGGTTCTTGGTCAATGTGCACCTACCAGTAGAGTCTGAGACTGGGAAGCACGCGGGCTTTGGTTACCTACATTTCGCTTCCATTCATGCGGCCAAGGGCGCCTTAGAGGCCCTGCAAGGGATCCATATTGACGGCCACTCGATCAATCTCGAGTTCAGCGACCATTCCCCCATCACGAATGTACGGGCGTCTGATGATGAACAACCAACATATCAATCTGACTCGGCGAGCCGTAAGGCTGGAAAAATTCCGGAGCCTCGGGAACTTATTGATACCTCCACTGAAGCAACGGCGGGCTCGTCGGCGGATAGAATCACAAACTCGGCTTCTTCAGCTCCTGGAGCCAACAACCCCAGCAATACTCGCACTGAAATTCCTGGTCTACTTGATCGGGATACCGAAGACTCGGAATTTTCTGCGCGGTATCCGTCTCTCGTGCCAGAAGCTAGCCCTCTACTACACCGCTCTGGTAAATTCACATCCGGGCACCTCCCGCGCTTGAGCCCGGAGTCCCAAATGGACCGCTTTCCACCAGTCTCTCAATTGGATGCCCACATGATGGCTAATCAGCGGCCTGAAGAAAGACACCGCGAGGCTGGGGTAAATACACACTCTCGCTTATACCCAGCCAGGTCTGAATTACGAGAAACAAACCCTCAGTCCTCTGGTCACATGGGTCGTGGTCACCAACGTCGCTATGATCCCCAGCTTCGCCGGTCAACTAGCATGAGGTCTCCCCGTCTGGATCCTTCGGCTCGCCCGGAACCTGACAGTGCATTTACTGACCTGAGACGTCGGGCTACTGACCTGAGGCGTGGAGTTGACCGCCGGGCATGGCAATCGATCCCATCGGGTAGCAGCCAGTCTGGCACACTTGGATCCCTTCCTGGAACTCAACGCCAAGACTCGGCTCCAAACAACAATACGAGCTATCCTTCTACCATCAACCGCATTGATAAATGTGTGGCGGCTCTTGCTAGTCTAGGGTATGGAAGCTCGGAGGAGGGAGGACACCATAGACTCGGTGTTTACGCAGCTGCAGCAGATGGCAAAGTGAATGATGCAATTGAGATGATTGAGGATGAAAGGAAGGTGTACGCGCAGCGGTCATGATGTGGTACCACCAATCTCGTTTGCCTTTCTTTTTCTTTTTCTATTTTGCTTTTTCTTCCCTTTTTCTCTTTCCTTAATTGGCGTTGCAACAGGCTTCAGGTTATTGTGATGCTTTTAGTCAATATTCACCTTTCAAGGCCGCGTCTTACTTTCTGAGTGACATACTTGGACAAGAGGTCTATAATCGGCGTTCCCTTCAATTGCTCGATAATCTTGTTGCTTGTAGCTTCTAAATACAATCAAACTCATCTTCGTATCTCCAAAAGCAGGCGTAGATGGAGCTGTGTAAGCTATTTCTTATTTAGATTAGATCCAGAAAATCGCCGTACCGCCCGCCGTTCATCACCGAAAATCAACGACGACACCAGCTCATCACCTCCCACCAACCCCGCGGGTCTTTCTAACAAGATCCAACGTTCGCCTCGGACGGCAAAAATGCAAACATGGCGTCGCGCGTTTACGACATCGATCACAAGGCTAAATTATAGCCCACCTACAGCAAGTGCACGTCCGGTGCTACTCCGATGCGCAAAGCTTCTCCAAGAAAGCGGCAAGAATGAGGACCGAGACATCCGGTTACAGGGACTTATTCGAAACGTGCGGAAACAGAAGAAAGTGGCCTTCGCTGAGATTTCGGATGGTTCAACGATATGGCCGGTGCAGGCTATTCTGACACCGGAGCATGCAGCGAAGTAAGACTCTTCTTATCTACCTACACGAGAAATGCCATTACAACTGGTAACGCCCGTTTGCGCTGGGGCTCGTCCTTTGTTTTGAGGAGGCCATATTCTGACGGATGGATCTTGTTTTTTCAGCTTATCGATCGGTGCGGCTGTTGAGATATCCGGTGTGTGGAAGGCTTGTCCGCCTGGCAAGAAACAAATCCATGAGCTTCAGGCGACAGGTGTGAACCTTGTAGGTGCAGCGGAACCCGAGGTCAGTCACCATTGATGTTTCTTCCGGCGTGCTACAGCCCACAGGGCGCTGTGAAATTACATAGCTAACAGTGCAGGCTGGAGCAGACATATCCAATCCAAAAGAAATACCACACCCCCGACTTCCTTCGCCAAATCCCGCATCTTCGTATGCGGACACCGTTTAACTCGCTCCTCTCGCGATTCCGCTCTGAGTGCATATACCAGTTGGGGAATGTCTTTCGGTCTCACCCAGATGGCGCGTTTGTTCAAGTGCAGCCGCCATTGATCACATCTTCTGATTGCGAGGGTGCCGGGGAGACGTTCACGCTCGTACCGCGGGAAGCAATGATGTCTAATTCAGAGGGTGACCACTTCTTTCGCGCGCCCAAGTATCTTACCGTGTCATCGCAGCTGCATCTCGAAGCATATGCGGCGGAGCTCGGGAATGTCTGGGCCCTTTCGCCTACGTTCCGCGCGGAGAAAAGCGACACGCCCCGCCATCTGAGCGAATTCTATATGCTTGAGGCTGAGATGAACTTCATGCATGGTATGGCGTCGCTGATGGCCTCGGTTGAACATATCATCCGTGATTTGACCCGTCGGTTATACGAGTCGCCCGTTGGGCAAGAAATTCTATCAGCCAAACGCAGCGGGGAATCCGGACAGCAAGAAGAAGATGAAGGCACGACGGACACGGGTTCTGGCTCATCCTTACGACAACGATGGGTTAATATGATAGAGGGGCCTACATGGCGTCGGATGACGTACACGGAGGCCATCGAAGCGCTCCAAAACGCCGTTGACAAACAGAAGGTGTCGTTTACGTACGCACCCACCTGGGCCGAGGGACTCCAACTAGAGCACGAGAAGTATATTGTGGACGTAATCTGCCAGGGCCGTCCGGTGTTTGTGACGGATTACCCCAAAGCAGTTAAGCCGTTCTACATGGCCCCTTCGCAGTCTGCTGACGCAGCTCAGCATCATCTGACCGTGAGACCGTCGCCTGCTTTGACCTTCTATTCCCCGAGGTCAGCGAGGTCGCCGGAGGATCACTCCGTGAGCACCGTCTAGCGAACATTATCACGAACATGCGCGAGAGCGGTCTGATTAAACTACAGGCTGATCCTGCTGCAGCACCCGAGCAAACCAACCCGGACGTGACGGCGGACTACCCCTATCTGCTACCGAACGAAGACCTGGGGCATCTCCAGTGGTATGCTGACCTCCGGCGCTGGGGGACGGCACCGCACGGCGGGTTTGGACTCGGGTTTGATCGGTTCTTGGGATACCTAGCTGGGGTTTCGAGTGTGCGGGATATCGTGGCATTTCCTAGGCATTTTGGGAGAGCCGAATGTTAGATTCATGATGCATGAATTTATGAATGCATTATTTTTGTACTCTTACTGTATTGTATATTATAGACAAATATCTGGTCATGCAGTCCTCGTACTCCTTACGTACTACCATTCATCGCCAAGCCTCTGCTTTGAGAGCAACATATCCGGGGATTCCCAAACAGGGAATATCGGAAGTCGGCAACCAAACCTCGCTTAGTGTTTTTTTTTTTTTTTTTTTTTTT
>PQMF01000245.1:0-25793 GCA_003004485.1 Aspergillaceae sp. MA 6039
TTTTTTTTTGCTTTTTTAGCAATTCCCATAGGTTTCCATGTCACAGGGACTAATCAAGACCAGCCATTATGAAATGGGTTGAAGAAACAGCCTCTCAGATGTACAGGATTTCTTTCTTCAGTTTTTTGCCAATAGACATATGTCTCATGGGAACAGTTTCCTGGACCACCAGTTCAAATGTTTTTGAGCAGGATGGATGTGCACGCATTTCCTTCACTTTGGGCTGCGCTTCCTGTGGTGCTTGTTGCCATAATTATTTTTAAGGAAAGTAGTCCTGGAACCCTCACCTCATGGCATTGTTATTCCGCAAAGGTCCAGCTGACAGAAAGCAGGTCATAAATCATATATTGAGAGCTCCTGTCGCTTCAATACCAGGTCCTTGGATTTCGAATTACACGGATATTCTCTTGAAGTATCACTGGCTAACTGGCAACCGTGCCAAATATATTCATGCTTTACACCAAAAATACGGTCAGTTCGCGGTGGTCACTGTCGAATCTACGGGTCCAACTTTGACTGACTCGGATGGGAATAATCACAGGCGCTGTTGTCCGACTTAGCCCAAACGAGGTCGATGTCAGCGATTATGCCGCCGCAAAGGAGGTTCATAGCGTCGCTAACAAATTCTTTAAATCGGAATTCTATCGACACTTGACTCGATATGATATTGAAAACCTGTTTAACACAAGCGATCCGAAGTTTCACGGCGAGCGAAGAAGACTGTTCGCGGCGCCCATGTCGAACTCGTCAATCAAAAAGTTAGAGCCCTCGGTTGATGCGCGTGTGCGTCTTGTTATTAGCAAGATACAAGGAGAGATGGAGGCGCGGGGGGCGGCGGATGTATACAAATGGTGGATCTTCATGGCGACCGATGTAACTGGGGAGCTCTGCTTTGGGGACTCTTTTCGAATGTTGGAGCATGGAAAGGTGAGTATTTTGTCTACAGGCCGGAATCTGTTACTGACTTGGAGTAGAAAACCCAATACTCTATGGACCTGGAGTCAGTGTCGGCCATGGAAGCCGTTCGAGTAGCCTTCCCAAACATGGTCAGTCTATCCAGCATATTCCCTTTGCCCATCTTTCGCAAATCTGCAGAAGCAGGACAGCGCATGGAGGATTATGCAAGCCAATCGGTTCAACGTTATAAGAAGTTGATTGAGGTCAACCCGGATCCGAAACCAACACTGTTTACGCGGTTGTTTGGGGATGGAAAGGACGGTCTGCCTGACTCGGAAATTATCAACGAGGCTATTAGTTTTATTATTGCTGGAAGTGATACAACTGCAACCACCATGACCTTCCTGGTATGGGAAATCTGTCGGAATCCTCAGATCAAAAAGTTGCTGTTAGAGGAGTTGGCAGATCTTCCAAAGGAATTTCATGATGATGACCTCCGGCTGTTGCCATATCTCAACCAAATCATCACTGAGACCTTGCGCTTGTATACCGGTGTCCCCTCTGGCCTGCCCCGTGTTGCGAGACACGGGGCAACTCTGGGTGGGTACTATATCCCAGCTGGCGTAACCATCACAACACAGGCGTACAGCCTTCATCGAAATCCTGACGTGTTCCCTGATCCAGATAGGTAAGTCAAACACTCGTCCTACAATTCAAAGCAGAGCAGTAATCGTGCAATGCAAAAAGTAACAGGGGCTAATGACACCAGGTTTGATCCATCCCGCTGGGAAAACCCTACCAAGCCAATGGAAGATGCCTTCATGCCCTTTGGCGGCGGTTCTCGCACTTGTATTGGCATGCATTTGGCTCGGACTGAGCTTCGACTTGCCACTGCTCGCTTTTTTCTTACATTCCCTAAGGCAACCGTCTCCACTATGGAAGGTATGGATGAGGAAGACATGGAACAAATAGCTTATTTCCTGATGTCACCAAAAGGCAAGCGGTGCTTAGTGAAGGTGTGGTAAAGGCGGGAAGATAATCAGTCTGCTGCTGCTTGCTTAAAACACCTTTGAGCACGTCATATAGAAGCCGGTCACCTGCCGTTTCACCCAGCAAAACCACCTTACTAAATGACTCAAGTTCATATCCTGTCTCGGCTTGACCATCATTCTCTAATTATACTCATCATGTGTCATGTGACTGCAATCTATCTATTCCTAATTGGGACTAGCCCTGTTTTCTTCCATATACCACGACTCCAAGCCCTAACACCAATCCAAACCACCCTGTTGGAGGCTCCAAACTATCCATGGTTAGAATGGTGCAGAATCTAGTTACCCAATATGGTATAGCAGTAGAGATATTTTGAGGGGTAACCTGCCCCCTCCCGCCCTGAGTGACACTCTACTGGACACCACGAGAAGGTAGAAATCCATCGTCCTAACTGCTTGACGAAAACAGTTACCCAGCGTTCTCGCTGAGGGCTGTGGATGGATTATTGAACTACCTGGTATTTAGTACAATCTGTGTATTGAGCGAGAGGAACAGCTTACTCATTCATTAGAATCATTACTTGATATTAGCATTTAAAAAGGTCTCATTAAGCTAGTGAGACTTTCCTCCATGGTCTGGTTCTTTAAAAGCCCTGTTTAGATTGGCTTGATGGTTCTCCATGACATGTTCCTATTAATAGTACTTGAAGATAATACCAAGGACCCATATCATAATTTTATGCATTCATTTTGTATGTAACTGCTGAAAGTGTGCGGTCTAAGAACCCTAGTAAACATAAACTGGCACTAGTCCTCGTTGGAGGTATTTTGATCTGTATGGCACCAATGCCTATCTAGAAACGAAGTAACCCCTGGAACAAAATCCAACCGCCCAGTCACTTGTTTCTTCGTACTCTGGACAGCCGCCGGAAGAGAAAGGCAGCAAAGGTCATAATCCGCATCCTGACCGGCAGCCTCAAGAGCCAAATACCCCGGAGCATGAAATTCGATACCTTTCTCCCAATCGTCGCGGTCACATAAATCCATATCTTGAATGAGTTGGTCGGAGGACTTGGCACGATCCAAGACGTCCAGGATGGGGAGGTCCATGTCCATGCTGGTAGCGTCAGCAAGTATTCATGGTAACAGTGATGGAACTCACGGTTGGTTATGGTAATTGCCGCCCCCTAGACCCTCCTTGACGCCGGATACACGCTTTCCATTATGGGCGACATTCAGGTATACATTTTCCATGTTGGACGGACGTCGCAGGACAGAGACCTCAATACTACCGTCAATATTGTAGTCAACGAGGGCAAGGCGCCCCATCTCCAAGCCCTTTTCATCAACCAGCATGAGATTATGCTGAAGCCCAAGATAAACGACACCGCCAGTCCGAGTGAGAAAGATTGGCCCCAACCACGCGGGCTCAAGATACAACCACGGAAGAAAATCCTCAAGCGATAAATACGGGTCGTAGCTGGATTCAAAGCCGCCGTTGTCGGCAGGTAATTGTCGTTTAGACAGTGACCGGCTTCGATGCCGTAGCGATACAAAGGAATGGCGAATTTCACCCACCGAGCGCGGTTGGCCTTATGGGATTCATCTACCGGCGCGAGACAGATAACCCTGTTCAAGTCGCGGGGCTGGCATGCTTAGTGTACTCGCTCCAATGCCTCAGGGGGATATCGAAGGCCTTTGGCCTGCTCACTCCGTTGTCTTGGACCTGTGGGTACCAGGGAGGCCAACCGGAGCGCGATTGTGATACGAATACAACTTGTTAGCAGAGCCAGCATAACACAGGAAGAGGAACACACATCACGGAACTCCTGCATCGCAGAAGCCCATTGCTCGGTCGACGTCCGACGCTGGCGCAACTCATTTTCGGCATCATCCTGGCTGGCGCCGGCACGAGCACGGGGCACCCAATTTTCCTAGAATAAGGCTGTCAGTCTCATTCCGCATAAGCAAGGACGTAGAAAAAGAACCTTTCCCCCGCACAAAAAGTAACCGTCCCTTAACCTCAATCTTCTGCGCATCCAGGGACAAGTCCGCTTCGTGGTGGGGTCTGATTTTATGAGGGATTCCTCCTGGTCAGTGTTGCGTTGGCCTTGCCGTGATATTAAATTTTCCGTATCTGAATCGTAAGTATTTGCTCATGGGAAAGAAATGAATGGTTGCGTTCAAGGTTGAATAATGCTAACCCTGGCCTGGAATGGGATACCAAAACTCTGACGCTGGCTATTTGCAGAAGTTGCATATTTGTGTGATAAAACCATCTTAGTTGCTTGCCCTAGACCTGTCCGAAAATTCGTCTTGCTAAACTGCAACTATTTGGACCACAATATTGTTTAATACGGCTCGACGAATATGGCCCGGACGTCGGCAGAGACATGGGTTTGACCATCCATACACGTTGATGCTTTGAACCATCTATAGTACCGCAAGGCCTAGTGCGAGAATTCAAGTTTTGTTCAAAATCCATTCAGTCCATCTCACAGGCTCCCAGCTGTAATACGAGATATGCTCATATTATAGCATATGTTTCAGCATCAACTGTAGTATAAAGTACGGCCACATTTTTCCACCGCAGACAGACCAATTGAAGTGGTCGCCATGGAGCATCAAAATCATCAATATCTTGACCAACGGGCGTTGCGAGGAACGAAAAGATATGCAAGAGGATTTCAGTTGGAAGGTTGGATGTCATTGTTGCTTTGGCCGAAGTAATTGTGGGTAGCATTTTATGCATGGCTGCTGTGTGTGCTTTGCACTCCATCGGAGGGTGAGAAGTAAAAGAATGGCAGGGTGTGCTCCCAAATCGCTCCGGGATTATTCCAGGATTACTCCAGCACCGCTTCCTGATCGCTCTGGACACGCGCCGTCCTGCTCCGGATACGCTCCGGGCTGCTCAGGGAGCCTAAGGTGGTGTGAAGTTGGACCAAAAATGGAAAGGGAAGGTCTCAAGGCTTCCGCAGAAAAGCTGTACAGTAGTCCCTTTGGTTCGCAGGCACTTGTCGGTACAGCTGCTCCTGATGGCACAATCTATGATGTCTGTCACCACGCCAACACTAATGGTTATCCAAGTCAGCAAAATGTACTACAAAGTAATTTGGCACAATTGGAACATACCAGGATATTCATCCAAGAAAATCAAACAGCACCTTGTCCTGCCTGTGATGATTTTCTGGACTCTTCTGCATGAATCGTACATTCGATGGCTCTGTCACGAATCTTCCCAATGCATTGCCTAGAGTTTGCAGTCACTCAGGATACTTGGTGGAGGATTAGGTAGGGCCTTTGGGATTGGCGGGTGATCTGTGGCTTTCACGGCATGGCCAGAGGATGACGTGAGCGTTGCAAGAAATAGGCTCTTCTTTGGTTACTTTTGCTGCCTGGTTTCATCATCTTTTGCAACTTTTCCTGGTTCTCCCAGTCGGGTAAGGAGGATTACCAACTGGAATTGGGTCCAACCTGGCATTCGAACTCATGCTGATAAAGAAGGTTCCTCATGTGTCCTAGCTTTGCGGAAATCCGTGTACACTAAACAGATGCCCAAAGCCCACTGATTGTTCGAGCAAATTGCCACAATCGAGAAGGTGGAAGTGCCATCAAGGCAGCTTTGATGAGGGTTATCGCGAGTTCACCCCACATCAAAGTATCGTCAGCTGATGAACGCAGAGACTAATAGTTCGATTGATTGGGGTTCATGGCATGGAGCACCTTAATGAGTGGTGGTTAGCCTCTAATAACCAACCAATGCCTTTATGGCGGGACAGATTCTTGTAAGCCAGTTTGTCGAAATATCACATAGACCATCCATGTTGCATCCTATAACTAGTCAGGTAGTTCCTACGACGTTGCCTCGGGCGTTCTCGCTAGTTTGGTGCCTGGTGCCAACGCTTCAGAGGCCGTCTTGAAGTGCATGACAGCTCTGACGGAGCCTTTCCAGGTCGGATGCAATAAAAGCTTTTGCTCTGGAGACGCGGACATAGATGCTGCAGTTGGCCACGATGGTAGTATTCAACTCAGGAATAGCTATCGAAATAAGCCCCATCGTCCGGGTCTATATCAGCAAGAAGCAGTTCTTCCAGAAATTCATCGGCATCGACTAAGTCCCGCAATTCACGTCCAATATTCTCCTTTGTCTCCCTCTGACCCGCGTCACCCTCCTCATCGATCGGGCTCTCCAACGCAACCTTCAATAGATAAACAACTCCTTTCAACTCCTTCTTCAACAGCCCCACCTTCGACCCATTATTCACATCCGAATCCAGTCCAAAACCTTTTGACGCCCGTTCTACAATCTGCCGCTCTTCCTCGATAACATAGAGCCAGCACGAGCATACTCCACCCAGGACCTCCCCGCGCCATCTCCAAAGACGCGGGTGTGCATTGAGAATCATAGCGCGTGTTGCTGCCACGGAAGATCGGAGGAGATTTACGTCTGCTGGCCCGAATGGGTTTGCGAGCGTACTGTATAGTGCGGGGATGATCTCCTGGAGATATTTAGTTGTGTAGATTCCCAGTTCCGGTAAAACCGTGCGCAGCTGGTCTAGTAGGAGGGTGGAGAGGCGAGGATGAGGAAACGAGGCGAACGAGGCTGAAGTGGTGCCTGTCGAGCTGATATGGTTGAATGAAGGGATGATGTGGTCGCGGAGGATTTTGGTGATGCCTGTCACGTATAATCCTTGGTTTTGTGGGTGTTTTGTTGTTGTTGTTGAGGAAGGACTCCGGTAAGCTGTTTTCAGAACAGATAGAAGGGCAGGATAAGCCGCCGATAGAAGTCGTATGGAGTCTTCTTCTGGAGTAATTGACGGTAAAGAGAAAAAGCATTGCTTGATTGCATCTTCGAAGACAGATGAGAGATTGGTTCTCTGCAGAATGTCGGATTGGCTTTCTCTGATGGGTTCGAGGAGCTGCGAGAGAAGATGACAGCCTCGAGCTTTGAACGCTAGATCATCATCATCTATTAAAGCCAATAGCGGTGGGATTAGTAGTGGAAAATGTCTTTCCAGATGGTCTCGATCCTTAGTCTGAATGGATTCTGTTAACATTGCTCCCTGATATTGACACTGCCTGCGGCACTGGGAAAACCTACACGATACTGGCCCACAATCCACGCGAAGACGGTAGTAGTATAAACTTCCTGAATCTTCCACGGCTTCGACTCAGGGTCTAAGATGCTCGTGTCAAATCGAGGCAAAGGCACAGGATGGAAATTCTTTCGGCCAGTGGCGGTGATGGCGGGATTCCTCGTTTTGGCAAAGAGGGGTTTGATTCTCTCCTTGAGAATTTGTTCAATGACTGTCCAGAAAGCAGAATTCTCTGCCTCGGTATATGTATTACTAGCAAATTTTTGCAGTATTGTGTTTGTTTTCTCAGCCAGTTCAGTCGTCGACCAAGGATCATGGCCCGAAGTGAAACTCGCCAGTGCGATAACCATGTCTGCTTTGTTGGCAGCACCCTCAATGGGAAAGTAATTAATCTGCGATGAGATGGCAGATATGGCTAAGTTCGACTTGATTCGAGAGTATTTAAGTGTATCTTTTTTCTCTGCCATCCGCAGCACGCGTTAGCAAGAGTAGCGATAGCAGGGTCCGTTACTCCCACCATCTGACAAGTCCTCTGACTCAGAAGTCTCTGCAAACACCGGACTAGGAAGCGCAACATCACTGGTCCATTCATATAGTCGATTTATGATCTCCTTGTCTTGGTCTAATGTGCTCTCCCGGGACCAGCGGCCCAAAAAGCCTAGGGTGACGAGGAGCTCTTCGCATACCTGCCGCGACACGGTCAACGAGAAAGTCAACCAGCGGGAATGGGGATATATACGCTTTACCTCTTTGTCTGATGCTGGCTTTCGAGATGATATCTCCTGCCATAGTGCATCTATAGAGTCTGGGAGTGCGATCTCTGCTGGGAAAATGAGAGGAGGGATGTCTGCTTGTTGGAGGGATTCACGTGCCACCCTGCGAAGTTCTTCCATGACGGTTATCGTCAGTGGGATCAAACCATGAAACAAAAAGACGAGAGTTTAAATGATATTATTGAATAGATCAAAGGCTGTTGGTATCATTATTTTTGTGCTGTTGAAGTTGATGCATCTTTATAAAAGCGGAAAATCGACGGGAGAAAAAAAAATGCAGCGGATTCTTCGCTACGGGGGAATCTTCTATGGTCCATACATATATAACCCAGTTCTCTCCAACCACTTCGCAAGGACAAATTAACTTGCTGGAGGAAGACCAAATTCCTCTCTTCTACTCGAAACCTCCTCCAGCGCCTTCTCCTTTTCTGTAATACCTGGGTGCAGAAGCTGCCACTTGATCACCGTGTCCATGGCTTTACCCGTCCATGGCCCTCCCTCGGCCTTTAAAGCCCTCATGATCTCACCTCCGTCTACGATGGGCTTCATTTCACATACTCCTGTCAAGTCGTGTTCCGATATATACGCAAGGAAAGAGCCATACTCTTCGATCACTGCCAGCAAAACATGTGAGCCAGTCTGTCCTTTATTGGAACGTCTTATGAAGATCTTACGTGTGGCAAAGTCGCGCCCCTGTAGGGCTTCTTGAAGGATAGCTGTAACGAAACAGAGTCTCCAGTCTTTATTCCAAGACCGCATGTGTAGACCGATTTGTTGTCGGATTTCGGCAGGCGTCCCATCCACACCACCTTTTAGATAAGTTGATATGACATCAACGATGCCCCTCCAGTTATTCGATGCTTCACGCAGGAGACTAACAGTCTTGTTGTCGGAGCGAAGACTGTCTCTTGCGACCTCAGCCGCGCGCGGTGGATTTGCTTTAGCCTTGGGGCCCTTGGTAATGCGAACTGGAACATTGACCCAGGGCGCAAACGCAGCAATGATCCATGCATAGTAGGTTTCCAATTTATCACGAATGAGAAGACCGCGCACACGCTCAATGACACCCCTGAGCCTTTCGTCACCCTCGATTGTTGGATGCAGCAGCTTCTCGACGGAATTGTACGCAAGAGGCCAAGAGGATGTATCTACTTGAGCGTCATCTTGGAGGTTGGCAAAGATCGTAGAGTAAAGTCCAGTGCGGTCGATAGTCTCCAATGAGCCTTTGGGATCAGGTCCTGTATCCGTGTGAGTAGCCGTCCAAACCTTTGGATACAGATGCCAACGAACCTTGAAGCATCTTGTCCAGCTCAATGCCCACACGCTCCCTGCTAATCTTATGCTTCAAAGCTTCGCTGATCTCATTATTGTGCATTGCCCTTTCTGTATCTTCGTGAATCCGATACCCCAGCCGGCTAGCGAACCGAATCAACCGTAGTACACGTAACGGGTCATCTTTGAAGGTTTGGAAAGGCTCCAGCGGAGTTCGAATGATTTTGTTCTGCATATCTGTAAATCCAAATCCTGTCAAGTCCTCCACTTTGGACTCATTCAGGTTGTAGAAAAGCGCATTGATAGTTGCATCTCGGCGCATAGCATCCTCTTGGGCCGTTCCAAACTCCATCTGTGGATTCCGGCTGTCCTCTGAATAGGTTTCCTTTCGTAGGTTCACTAAGTCGATATCCAAGCCGAAAATCTTCGTAGTCACTGTCTCCAGGTGCTTCGACTTCTCGGGATTAGCATCGATCTTGTGCAGGCTGACAATAGCTTCATTCAGTTTGCCATCCGGATGGTTCTCCTTGTACTTGTCAAGGTTCTCCGGGATATCTAGGTACTCCTTCAACGCCATACCATACTGATACCCCGTCATAGTACTGATTCCCACGTCAATATCATGACTGTCCACGCCCAGCAGCTTGTCTCGTACCCAACCCCCGGTAAAGCGTAGCTCGGTTTGCGGGGTGTCCTCACTGCCACCCTTCACAATTGTCTGTTCTCGAATGTATTCTGCGACATCAAGGAGAAGCTCTTTCAAGGTGCTCTCGATCGGCGTGAGCTGCACATCAGGGAGCTGCGGCGTCGGCGCCTGTTTATTCTGACTCATGGTGGCCGGCGTACCGTAGGAGATACGTCTTTTCTTATGTACTTGTGCAGAAGGACTCAACTCGGCCTCTCGACGGCCCATAGAGCGGTATAACGCAGGCCAATATCCTCGTAAAAAGACGGAGGTTGCGATGCTTGGACTTTGCGGACAGCGACTAGGAGGGGCAGCGGGCAATCGAAGCGATGCGACAAAGACGGGCGATTGGCGACACCTCAAGAGAATCCTAGCAGTTCGAAGCTTCAACATAAGCTGTAGCCATATAAAAGACAGATGCACTGCGTGTTGAAGCGATATTCAGGGCACGAATTGAAGCAAGAAATGTCTTTTCAAAGGAAAAAGATCAAGACGATCACCGCCTTCTGCTGCTCTGTTCGGACTATTTTGAGTCACAGGAGGCCAACAAGCAGTCAGAAATCAAACTGTAATATTAGTCTTCCTCCTAAGAACCAGTTGTATCGTCTTATCTCATTATTCTCCAGGTTCAGGCCATGGTAGGATCCCGGCGTGGTCTTTTGCGCCTAATTCTGTATGGCTATTAGAGCGGTTTCTGCCACGGTCTGACTTCCAACTCTCTCTCCCATCTTCTCTTCTTAACTCCTCCCCATCTTCAAAACTTCCCTTTGATCAACTACGACGAGCTCTCCTCTTTTTATACGGCCCTGGACTGCCAGTTGATGGGCTCTACAGTCTTATTTTTCTTTCTTAACACCTTCTCAGAATCCATTCGGTGTCCATGACATCGCCCGGAGATGCTCCTCCGTCAAACCTCCGCCGTCCTTTTCCCCCGGCGTCCCGCGTGTCGCATCCAAGTCAAGATACTCAGACGAGCGCCGTGATTCATCCCCTAATATAGAATCTGAGCTAGTAGGGTCGAGAATCGATTTGTCCTCGGCCGCCACTGCTGAGCTTCCGATTCGGTCTGCGTCGCCACATGCGAGATCCGTGAGATCGAACACCCCACGATTAGCCAGGTCGACGTTGGGCTCGCCTCTGGAAGGACGATTTGAAGGCTCCGAGGATATTAGATCTCTCATCGTGCGCTCGTTCTCCCCCGTGGTCGGGGTTTATGCTTCCGCGGATACCGATGACTTGGTCAGGCAGAAAGGGTTCAAAGGGGGTTTCTGGGATTTAATCCGGCCATTTGGGGAAGACGTCCACGGCAAGATTACAATCAGAGACAGCGTGGGATTGAATCAGGAATGGGAAGATTTTGGGGTGCGTTTCGTGGATTTCGGGGGAGCAGTCCAGAATCGGGCCCCGGAGGCCTCGAGTACTGGACGGGATTCTTCCCCTCTGGCGCAGGTGGAAGAGGTACTAGACAGACAGCTCGATTCGACGGATGATCCGCTGGACGGATCAACACGACCGAAAGATCTCTTGAGCCTTCCTACAACATCTTCGATTTATAGACTATTTCTCCGCCAACTCCTATCCGCATCTCCCGTCAGTTCGCATGAGACCTTCCGTCATCCGGTGGCCTGCGTTATTGCCATCAGTTCACGCAACCATGCCCCACTGGAATTTCTCAGGCAGCTGTATGCAGACACCCACAATGGTGACAAGAAGATGCCGCCCTGGGTTCATCCGGATTACCTTCGCTATTACGTGCTGGTCCATGATGAAGATCGCGACGATATCACGGAGTCGACCAAGCTTTACGATCAAATGAAGCGCCATTTCGGCCTGCACTGTCATCTGCTTAGGCTTCGGAGTAATCAGTGTGTTGTTACAGATGATGATAGCGTTCGAGTACCCCAATGCGAATGGCTGTCACCATCTGAGCACCTGCTGGGGGTTGGTCACACAGGTTGGTGTCCAAGCGCCATGAAGCCGTGCTCGGTATTATGATCCCGTTTACTAATGATTGCTTTACAGAGCCGCTAGTCGATCTAGACACAGACGGAGTTCCCTACCTCTTTGACTCTGATGTCATGTCTATCAAGACCTTTGTTCGAGAACTCGTGGCCCAATCAATAATTCCTTTCATGGAAAACCGAGTTGCCGTCTGGAATGACCAAATAGCATCTCGAAGGCGTGGTATTAGCGGCCGCTTCATGTCCTTGTCGCGTCGATGGACTGGCTTCGGGACCGGCTCGCGTTCTAGCTTTGTCGGGTCAGGCTCTGGCGGAGCGAGTGGTAATTATGATATAACACGAGGGTTCTACATACCGGACGCTCCTGAAGCAATCCTGCGGAAATTGGCGGATTTTGCTTTCATGCTCCGTGATTGGAAACTGTCCACGTCTACCTATGAGTTGCTTCGCTCAGATTATAGCAACGATAAAGCCTGGAGGTACCATGCTGGCGCCCATGAGATGTGCGCAGTGAGCATGCTTCTGAACCCGCATGGGATGCCAGCGAAGACCAAGCTTGAGACTGTCGACCAGTATTTTGAGACCGCCTGCTATTCCTATTTGACGAGGTGCTCTGATGCAACTAATACCTTACGCTCTCTCACTCTGGCCGTCGAACTTCTCAAGTCACGCGGGGGCTCCGCAACTGAAAGCGCAACTAGATGGGCCATGCGGGTCATGGATCTAGGACTAGTCGGCCCTGTTGGTCAAACCCTGTTCAGCGAGAGAATATCGGCATGTTACGCTTCCAGAGTGGGATCTGGTGTATTGCGAATGGGCTCGCGTCGCAGAAAAGCAGGAATGTGGAGTGTATTTGCCGCCGATTTCTGGCTTAAACTTGGCAAGCCTGCCCTAGCGTCTGCATCACTCGAAGAGGCCGAGCGACTCTACGCCGATGTCCTCGACAACGATGGCGTGTTCCCAATGCCAGAAATGCGGACGTTCATTGACAACCTGCGCCATGCCATCAGAGTCGAATACCTTGGAGTCAGAGGGTTAGACAACCGCGATGACGCTGCCAACACTGATTCCCTGGAAACTGAAGAGACAAGCGAGAAGCTGGATAAACGTAACCATCGCAGGTCGCTGATGGGAATACCCACTCCGATGGATGCTGGAGGTCTGAATTCAGCGCCGGTAACCAGAGATAATGAGAACCTGTCGCATGATGATTTTGAACGAGCTTAGGAGAGTCAGCGGTGTATTTCGGCGCATGGCAGGATATATCTATATAGAATCTTGGGCATTTTATTGCTTTTATTTTGCCCTTTCATGACCTAGAGTAATTGCAGATAGCATCACGTGATGCTACTCCTTATCGATAGAGGGCGATCACCGCCTGGCGACGAGATCATCGATTTGTTTTTGTCCAAAGCGACTACTCCGTAGAATACAAACATCGGAGCCTGGGTGCGAGCTCCTTCGATTATCTCTATACAAGACCTGAAACCCGTGCTTGTCCGGATCGCCGTGCGACTACGAGAAGCGTAGCTCTCCCCGCGGACCTAGGTGGCCAGAAAGATGAGCGAGCTCCTCAATTACATCCTCTCCCACGAGGAGGCGTTCCGAAAGTACATCCTAATCCCACCCTCGAGTCCCTTCGATATATGGCTCTCGGTTACGAAATGACGTGCAAATAAAGACTAACTAGCTCGCTTTACCAAATCCAGAAACCGTCTTCCCTCTCTATACTCCGATTTCACGCTACAGCGGACGACGAACCCCGACGGCTACGCGATAAATGTGGCGGCATGGGAGCAAGTATTAATAAATGCGGCGAAGCACGGATATATATCTCGAGATGCACCTACTGGAAGTACTGGATCAAGGGGCAAGAGTGCTGCTAGGGGAAAAGCTAGAAGCAATCACTTGGTCTTGAAAGCCAATGGGTCCCTCTTGCGGGATTTGGAGATACCGGAACTGGGACAGCCTGTTGCGCTTAGCACTGTGTTTGTACGTCTTCTAATTTCTCCTTCTTGGGGGCTTCCGGTTTTGCACGAGAAGGTCCTGTTGCTAACCAGCTTTTGCCTTGTCTAGGACGAAGCAATTCGAAAACGGAGTATGGTCCCATTGCAGTTATACCGGACCAACGCGGGAAGTCTACAGAAGAGCCAATGGAGGTTCATTGATCCGAGTGTTCTCAGTCCATGGAATATAATGAGCTGGGGGATGAAGCAAATCAGAGGGTTCGTCGTGGGTTCTGACGGCCTAGATTCTGCACCCCCGTTGCGAGCCATGGAGTTGGTTTTGGCTGCGAATCTAGAGGTAAACAAGCCAGTTGTGTAGTACGGTCTGGTCCTTTTCTTATTTGATTCTAATATGGTTTCCCAGGATGCCGCGAGTCGGGTTGTCAAGCTAGCTACGAGCAATAGCTCGTCCAAGATGGACCTCATATATTCCAAAGAAGGGTTTATGGAAGAATTTGCGGCAAAGTTAGATGGAGATACCGAATTTTCTGAGGCTGATTTCGACATACTTCTAATCTATCTATCCCGCGACAGTGGCTCTATTGCCTATGACGGCAAGGTATGTTATATAGTAAAAGTATATGCTTTTATGCGTGAACGTGCAAAAATGGAACGAAGCGCTAATTATCTACCAGACGATCAGGTTCAGGCCTACCCAAGATACACCAACAGAGATCACCCAGCAGGATACGACCATTGCCTCGATAAAGACACTGATGTCAACCATGACCAAACAAGGCGTGAATCTAGAAATGAAGATTGCCGAGTTGACTTTGACGGCCAAAAATGCTCTGAATAACAAAAATCGCATCTCAGCACTTTCAGCGGTGCGCTCTAAGAAGCTCGCAGAGCATAATCTGCAGCGCAGATTAGAGACGCTGGTGCAGCTCGAGGAAGTCTATTCCAAGATCGAACAGGCCACGGATCAAGCCGAATACGTGCGCGTTATGGAAGCGAGCACGGGAGTCCTCCGTGGATTGAATACACAGGTCGGCGATGCTGGTAAGATCGATGAGGTGGTCGACGAGTTGCGCCAGGAGATGTCCAAGGTAGACGAAGTTGGAAGTATCATGAGCGAAGCCGGTCCTCAGATCGATGAGACCGAGATAGACGATGAGCTTGAAGCCTTGGAGCACAGGGATCAAGAAGTAAAGGAGGAAGAAGAGGCAGAAGAAACTCGCAGGAAGCTGGCCGAGCTGGACAGTCTCGACCAGTCTGCCAAGGAGGCCGCGCGAGCAGAGCAGAATTTGGATTCCGCATTAGCAGAGCGCATCGAGAAGATGTCCGTGGAGGATGGCACTCGAGCTACCAATTAGTCTGGCGCAAAAAAGCACCAGCTTTTCAAGAGTAAGGGTCTCTGGATACATGGGGCTTGGCTGGGTCGACTGGTATTGCGCTTGGTCTTGATGCAAAGCTTAGGTCTCGTATTTTTTATTCCGGTGGAACGATGATGTTTCCGTTCTGAATTGGCTGGGTTTGGCTTTCTATCTGGTTAACGTCAGAAGAGCGCACAGGTGCTCCTGATTCCAGTATAGTTTGTTTTTCTTCTTGTTCTGGAAATGGTGACATTTCAGGCTCATTCGAGGCTACCGGCGCCTGCGGCGCTGGTCTGTGCACAGCGTCGCTTTTCTTTCGTGCATCTTCGATCAATCGCTTGAAGTCATCACCATGGCTGCTGGACCACGCCACCGCATTGAAACTTTTACCCATAATAGCATTGGTGGAATCGATAGATGAAGGATTGGCGTTACCACCCTGGGTCCGCTCCCAAGCGTCCAGTTCACGCAGCAGTTCTCTTTGCGATTTGGGGAATTTTGAGTCGCAATTGGCGTTCCATAAATTCATCCATTCTGTATGGCGTCTTTGGAGGAGAGGACGGGGACCCCAATTTGGGATGCCCTGGTCTCTGAGCTTCTTTCGAAGTACGTTTTCTTTCAGTATAGAATAATTGATGGTAGGGAGTCGTTCAGGTTGTTTGTCTGCTGTTGTCTGAGGGGGTTGTCTGCGCGACACCGGTGACATAGGGTGCAAGGGCCTATAAAGCATGTAATTACTAGTCAGACCAGTCACATCAAAGTAATCCATATAGGTTAATTGAACTCACCCAAAAGAGATTTGCCTCGGAGGAGCTTGGTCACCATTACAGGTATCAAGATGCTGAAAGACCGCTTCGTTCTTCATTCGTCGGCTGCAGATCGGACACGCGACCAACCCGTCTTCTGCAGAATCATTAGATCCAAGTCGCTCGGACACTCGAGGAGTAGAATAAGCATACCCGGAACGTAATCCTCATCCTGACTATCCTCGATCAAGTCCACCGTCTCAGTCTGCGGCTGGTCATCAACCCTTCTGCTCCGAGACCGGGTCTTGATCCCCTCTGCACCAGCAAGACCTGACACCGTTTCCTCTTCTCCTTCCTGCAGCTGTTCGACCTTCCGCTTTTTTAGAGGGTGCTGTTCGATCTCCTCATCCTGAGCCCGATCACCGCCGTCTCTGGCCTTCCGTGCCAGATCCAACACGCTGGGACGAACGTTGTTGAAGGCCTCCACCAGTTCCTGAACGGCCCAGTTGCGACGCAGCTTTGTCTCCTGATCAGAGCACCGACACACGGGACACTTCCCCTCTGAGCTTAAGCAACGACGTATGCACAGTGAGCAGAATGTATGACTGCACGAGGTAATCACGGGATTGTCGAAGAAATCCTTGCAGACCTGGCAGCGGAGGGAGGATTCGAGCGACGCGACGAGCGACAATGGCGTGTCCAGCCAGTCAGTGGAGTCGGGGATGTCGAATGAGGGATCCATTTAGGCCTTTCACCTCATGAGAGCGTACCGATGCGTGAAAAGAAACTTGCCCGACGAGAAAGGCGCCTTTCTTCGAGTCTTAGATCTTCTGGTCTTCCATCTGCGGCGATAACTATCGGCGGGCGGCGCCAAGGCCCGGCTGACTGATACGCGTATAGTGGTTTCCGGCAACGCGTCCTCGGAGGGAAAGGCGACTTGATCCTTTCCGTAGTGATAGCAATGGCCGTCGATTCGAAGAAGTACCTGGCAGAGAATGTCCTTAACGAGAGACGGACCGTATGTTTTTAACCAAGTGTCATCGTTGCCTGCCTTGAAGAGCTAAATGGTATTGCAGGTCACCTATCGGTCATTGAGTCGAACTCTCAAAGTCCACAGCCATGTCGCGAAACGGTACGTCTCCCTGTACAAACTGGGAATCGAAAATGTGCCATACTGATTACACTGAAAAAGAATGCTATACGATTTTCACCAAAATGAGAACTCGAAGAAGCCGAACAGCGTGAACGCGACCTACGTCATTACGGGCGTGCAGCAACCAGAAGCACCCGCAGCAAACGGCAAGACCAACGGGTCCGACGGAGACGGTGATGATCTTATGCAGAGCAGTCCCTATATGAGCAGCTCCATGCCAAACCAGGATGATCCCGCCGAAACAGTTCCAACTACTTCTATCATCCTGGTGCGCGAGGAGGACTTGGAAGGTACGTACCTGGATATTGTGCTTCGTCAGTATAGGCCTTGTTGCTGATTAGGGTGCAGACGCAAAGTCAACGTTTCAGGATATCGCGTCAATCCACATATATAGTCTAGAGCCTACGGTGCTGCAGGATCTCAATGTCTTGACGGACGTCAGTCGCGAGATGCGGGCCACTTATGCTCATGAGGATCCGCTGGAATATGGGAGACAATGGGGAATGATCCAGAACAAGAATGTCAAGGTATGTCTATCTGTCTCTCAGCACTGCCACACGGGGACATCCAAGGCTAAGTTCATTTCTACAGCGGCGAACAGGAGCACGACCTCCGCCTCCGCCAGCGTCAACCGGGCCCTCGACTACGACATCCTCCAAGGTCACAGTACCCGCCAAGCGTCCTCTACAGGATGACGCACCGGCGCAAAGCAATTCTGAAGACTCTAGGCCGGATGCAGCCACTGGTGCGAACCAACAACCCACGAAAGAAAATAGCCAGCAACAATCGAAACCTACAGTGAAAACCGGCGCTGTAAAGAGAGAAAAGAGCAACCTTTTTAGCTCATTTGCGAAGGCAAAACCGAAGCAGAGGAAAGAAGAGCCCGCAGCTTCAGGGTCTGTTACTGAATCGGTAAGTACCACTGGTGGTTTTGCACTTAATCTGAAGCTTACACGGTATATAGGCCGAACCAAGTGGTGCTGAAGATGGTTTGTCAACCCGATATGGACCCTTTTTTTTATACTGGCTGTAGCTGACTTATGGTAGTGAAAGGTGGTGATGCTTCAGAGGAAGAACCTGAGGAACTTTTCCCCGACACAGGGAAAGCGGCACCCACAACTAACCGTGAATCCAAAAAGGAGAGGGAAGAAAGGTTGAAGAAGATGATGGAGGATGATGATGATGATGATGATGATGAGAAAGCGATTGATGCAAACGGCGACGGTGTGTCACATTCCACCGAGACCTTTTCTTTTAATATACTGATTCGTCCTGTAGCAGATCAAGAGATGCCCGATGCTGAAGAGCCCGAAGAGGAACCGGAGGAACCGGTAACCATAGAGCAACCCCTTCCCAAGAAGCAAGAGCTCAAGGAAGAAGTGACGGTGCAAGGAGGCCGACGGAGAGGTAAACGCCAAGTCATGAAGAAGAAGACCGTCAAAGACGATGAAGGATATCTAGGTAAGATCTCTTTGTCTCTATCCACGCCTCATTTTGATCCCCGTTCGATGAACTATTCGCCTAACTCAATTCCCATTGCAGTAACCGTCGAGGAGCCGGCTTGGGAGGAATTCTCAGAAGATGAGCCTGCACCACCCCCGCCGAAGAAGAAGCCAGCTGCCAGTGCGCCCAAGGCCAAGCCTGCTGCAAAGCCGGGCCAGGGCAACATCATGTCGTTTTTTGGGAAGAAGTGATGTGATGAGCTAGCACAAGATCATAGTCAGATAGATACATAGCATATCATGATAACAGAAGGAATCTAACTACCAAGGGAAAGCCTTCTACCTTGTATGAATCACGTGGTGATAATGTACTCGGTAGTAGATCTTGGGGTAAGCAGCTATATTACCCAATCAGGAAATGCAGAGAAAATGTGGGGAGTCTTCGACTCTACAATAAATACGAGCTCCTTTCTGCTTCCTTCTTTCCCAATTTCATAGCACTTGAGAATCGCACGTTTTGCATTTAGTACTTATTGATTGGTTTCTTCTGTTCTTTGGCCTTGTCGCGGATTGAACATGCCACTCTCATCAAGGACCCTTGCGCTTGCACTGGCTATCGGCTGGGGAGCTACAACCACCGCAGGGCTTCATAACAATGTTGCGGTTCTGCGACGGGATTGTCCGGATTACACCTCGTACTCCGCAGAGAGGCAGTGAGTATACATCCCTTGTATTGGAACAATGTATTAAGCGATGGGTCGAGCTAATTGGGCTTCTTCGCTTTCAGTCCCCCATACAGCGATGGTCCCTTGAAACTCCCCTTCCAACGGCCAACTCAGGAATGTCGCTCCTTTACTTCCTCGGTAGTCGAAAAGGTCATCGAGGATGTTACATCACGCATGGAGGATCCGGATCTGGCGCAACTGTTTCGAAACGCATTCCCAAACACCCTGGATACAACTATCCAATGGCACACGAACGGCTCAAATGCGAACACCTCGTCGTCGCAGAAGCACAAAGAAGATGACACCCCATGGCAGGGTTCACAAACATTTATTGTGACCGGCGATATTAACGCAGAATGGCTACGGGACTCCACGAACCAATTGTCCGGCTACCAGGCTCTGGCCAAGCAGGACCCTGCTATCCACACGCTCATCCTGGGAGCTATCAACACGCAGGTCGAGTTTGTCATTCAATCACCATACTGCAATGCCTTCCAACCGCCTCCCCCTAGCGGTCTGGATCCGGTTCCTAGCTCGCAGAAGGACAATGTTCGTCCAAAGTATGACACCTCGGTAGTGTACGAGTGTAAATACGAACTCGACTCTCTGGCTAGCTTCCTCGCTTTGGGCACTGAGTTCTACGAGCATACGAAGTCTATAGAGTTCTTGACGAGTCGCTGGTATAAAGCCCTTGATAGTGTCTTGTCGGTCCTAGATGCGCAGTCCCAACCAACCTTCAACGCACAGAGCAAGTACATCCAGAACCAGTACACATTCCAGCGTGAGACCAAATCAGGCACGGAAACGCTTGGATTGGACGGGTTAGGGAACCCATTAAATGAAGGGACAGGATTAATCCGCAGCGCTTTCCGTCCTAGCGATGATGCAACGATCTTTGGATTTTTCGTCCCTCCCAACGCTATGATGGCCGTTCAGCTTCAGAAGACGGCGGCAGTGATTCAGGCCGCAGGAGGACATGGGGATCTAGCCACTAAACTCCAGCAGCGAGGCGAGAAGCTACAACAAGCCGTCTGGGACTATGGCGTAGTGCAACATACGAAATATGGCGATGTCTTTGCCTTCGAGGTAGACGGATACGGATCTCGGACTCTCATGGACGATGCAAACATGCCGTCGCTACTTTCTCTGCCACTTCTTGATTTCGTCGACCAAAACAACTTTGTTTATAAGAATACTCGCAAGATGGTACTAGAAAAGAGCGGGAATCCATACTATTTAAATGGATCTGTGTTCAAGGGTATTGGTGGTCCTCATAGTACGTTGATCTCTTTCTTCTTACATTCCTTTTCTGGTCTCTCGTAACTAATAACTATCCAGTCGGTCTCGAAAACGCCTGGCCCATGTCCCTCCTCGTCCAGGCAATGACGACAGACTCCGACTCAGAGATTACAGAATGCATCAATCTCGTCCGCAACTCGAGTCTGCTGGGATTGGTGCATGAGTCCATCAACGTGAATGATATCAATAAATACACCCGGTCATGGTTTGCATGGGCTAATTCGGTTTTTGCGAGGACTGTCCTCAAGATTGCGAAGGAGAAACCGCATTTGATCTTTGGGAAGGGGGCAAAGCCATATGTTGTTTCTTAATGTTGAAGTTCTTATCGGCATACCTGGTTTTGCTACTGTAGATGGTTTATGGCCGTATACTCTGCGCTCTATCCAGAATTGGACTTAATTGGATACAGTCTAAATATACTAGAACGGGTCAGTGACATGCTTGAAACAGCCTTGTAAAAACATATGAATAAACTACCATAGCAATAGAGTTATGATTATTATGAATAGCTGGGATATAGACAATAGACGAATTCATATCTAGACTAGACAGCCCAGTGAGAGAATATTGACCTGGGGTGGAAGAAGAAAAGAAGAAATCGCCAATGCCAGGACCAAAAATAGAAAATTCCTCCCAAATGTGTACTCATGTATGGAAAGGTTAGGGCTTTGTCTCCACTACAGGTTCAATCAAAACTGTGAGGTTGCTGTTTTTTTATGTATGAGAACAAGGCTGAGTTAGAGTAGCACAATTGGCAGCAGTCTTAACCTCAGTGGTAGGCAGTATTCGTTACTTGTAAAGTGGACCACAATTGTAAAATGTGGACTTTTTACTGTTCTATGGCATCCATAAATCAAAGGAATAGATTGGATACGTTTTCTCTAACTCCCTTGTCAGAACGTTGGGTGCAGTGATCCTAGCCTGAGTGGTTAGGTTTGCTCCCGATTTGCTCCCTAGTCACATCCTGCTCTAGAAACACAAACGCTCCGGGCTGCCCAGGGAGCAAAAAGTGGCGTGAAGTTGGTCGGAGAACGAAGTCCCAAAGCTTCCGCGGAAAATATAGACAATAGTGACATATTATAGAGACATATTATACACCCTGTACTTCGCAGAGCAGCAAGCTACAATCAAATCAAAACCCGCCTCAATCCCTCCGTCCCACTCAGCACCCTCCTTCCAGTAACAGGGCATCTCCCTTTTCCACTCTCCCATTTCCCATGACGAGGACTCTGCTCCTTTTTCTCCTCATCGTCATCTTTGCCGTCTCCCTCCTCTGCACCATCCTCTTCGCCATTCATGAAATCCAGCTGTCGTTGGTGCTCCCCGTTGAGCCAGTGAAACACACAAACGTAGCAGAAAACGTACCCCGTCTGGCACGCTGTAGGGTTCGCAAGCGGATCCAGGCAAATGGGACAGGGACTGCCGCCGGCATTGTCCGAATCCACTGGTGGAAGAGGAACGGTGAAGATGGGTAAGTACGAGGTGGCAGAGATGGGTGGTTGTCGGCGGAAAGAGGGTGTTTTGAGAGCTGGTTTGATGTCCTTGGTGGCAGTTGCGGCGGCTTTCTTTTCCTCCTGTTCTTTCTTCTTTTGCTCGGCCATTTTTCGCTTCTCGGATGGAGAGATCATCCCGTCCGTCACGGGAGCCGGGAGGTCGATCACGTCTGTTGCCTTCCGGGCGAGCTGGCGCGTGAAATCGCTGGCATGCCACCATTCCAGAAATTTCAGGGCAAAAATAGATGCCGGAAGGAAGTAGCGCAGCGATGCAAGAAGCTGCGGGTATAGGTTTTGCGGGCTTAGCAGACCCAAGAGACCAGATCCAGGACGCGATCGAGCTCCTCCACCGGCATCTGGCTTGGGCTCTAACGCAGCCGCGATGGCGCGGTGGTCAGCCGCACCCAGCCGTCGAATCCGAGTCCCGATGAGCCAGAGGAAAGGTGATGGATACTTCGTATTATCAAACAGGTAGGCCAAGTTAAATGCTAGAACGGAAAAGTAGTATGCCGCATTCACCGACGGGTAGACATTCTGCAGGAACCATTTATAATAGAAGCCCAACCGTTGCCGAATCGTCGGGTTGGGAGGCAAGTCATCACTGGGGTTATACCGCGGCCCGCCGCCCATAACCAGCGACGCCTGCGGCGCAGCATGGATATCATAACCCTCATCTAACTTTCGTTTCAAATAAGGAATTCCGACCATCACGACAAGGTTCTTCCACACGTCGGATGAGCGCAGCTTGAGCGATTCGCGGACGGGGGCTGGAGCGCCCATCTGGGCGCGCGGGATTTCGCCATTCTTGGTTAGGAGAACGCGCTCGCGTTTAAGGGAGTAGAAATTCTCTGTAAAGGAGCCACCGAAAGTACGGAGGTAGTATCGTTCGACGACGAGGGACAGGAGGGCGTAGACTTCGTCGAACGAATTCAAGATCCGGAGGAGGTAGCGAGGATGGCGATGGGTTGCGACGGCGAGAATATACCGGATCGAAGGAGGGAGAAGACCTGAAAGCTGTTGCTCTGCAAGAAGTTCTGTACGATAGAGTAGTTTATTAGTTGGTTGCTGCTCGCGATCCTGGCGGGTTTCTTGACGCTGCAGTTATTGCCAACTTACCGAACAGAGACGGCTTCAGCTCGTCGAACTCTTGCTGAAGACTAGGTAGATACTCCATGGTGGCGACAAGAAGCCACTCATTCTCCTCCAGAACGAATACCAGTGGGAAGGTAAGACGCGATACTTCTTATAAAAATAAGGGAGACGGAGATGAAACTATTCGTTGTTCCCCGGACGGTGACGTCCAAATCGGGCAGAGCCGCAACCGAGGCTCATCGGAGCTGCATATGGACATACTCTGATACATACTTGGTACTGAATACTCGCAACAAAAGCACTCATGGAAGCTCCGATGTTCAGGGCCACAGAACTAGACATTTGTAGAATTGGACACTTTACTGCAAGAAATATTGTAGATTCATAATACATGGACAGAATGCTCTACTTTACAAAGTGTACACTGAGACCGAATGTCGTCCGAATCCCGTTCACAGTCCACCTCCAGCCAGCATCTTCGCACGGCATTCTCTCCACAGTTGAGCCAGGTTGCTCGTCGATCCCGTGGATGCCGTGTGCTCGATTTCCGGGTCCGCAATCACCAAGCAGTACATAACATGCCGCAGGAGTGGCCTCTCGAGCGCGATCGGAGGATCCTCTCGAGCCATCATCGGTATCCAACTTGAAAGGCAATCCCTCGATCGGCGCTCGTCGCCCAGCTCGGCATGTAATTCGAAAAGTCGCTCGTAGTCTGCAGACGAACGGGAACTACCATCCAACGGAAGTCTTCGCCACAGCTTCCAGAACCCATCGTAATCGTGGTTGCGGAAGAGCAATACCATGAGAATGCGAGCTTGCTCAGGGTCGAACGGAATATTAAGCATGTGAATCAGCTGGGATATGCGATACAGCGCTTGCCCCTCTTTGCTGCTTTGAGGTACTGCTTCCAGGCTTTCAGGGCTGAGTGCTGTATACAACATGGTGAGAAATTTCATGTTCAAAACATTCGTGCCACGAAGACTGAGATGTTCCAAAATACGTAGTGCAAGTTCCTTGTCTTTGTCTAGCAAGCCGCTGGAGGTCTCGACGTTCTGATTATCAATTGGTCGTTTTGTCAACAGGGCAGAAACGACATGAAAGCCAAGGTCCTCTGATACATGGTAACCACATATGCTGTAGTCAATAAAGCTTTTCCAAAGTTTCTCCTTTGTATACGCTTGGTGCTGTTTCGCAATGGCCACGCATATTAGCTGAACCTGAGCCAACGCTGCGCTTTCAGCGGGACATTCGGGTGGACTGTCGTAAAAGCTCTGCAAAAAGCGAGTTGAGTCACGGTCATCTGGTCCAGTCCCCAGCTCGAGTTGCGCCTGCTCATTCGGGAGGCTGGATAGATAATCAATCAATGAGGTAATGGAACGTTTATGGTTGACGACATCTGAGCTATGGGTATGATCCTGAATGGGTACGGTCTCTTGTATACTATGCACATCCTGACCTGAATTGGTCCTGAAGCTGCTATTGTTGTGCAGATCCCTTGTCTGTCCAAGTGGGATGTTCACTGGTGACCTGGAGATATTGCGAAAACCACGGTCAGAAAATAGTCGACTTGTCGTCATGGGGCCACGAACCTCTTCGGGAGATGCGTTAGCAACAGACTCTGCGTCTCTCTGTTTCTGTCGTGCAACTCGGTCCAGAGTAGCCTGCCATAGGCCCTCAAGGTTGACTTCAGCTCTCTTCTCCTCCGTAAACATTTGTACGACTACTCGCGTTCCCGCATTGATGGTGCCAAATCCTTCGAATCCCTGGGTTTTTGCTTCCTGCTGGGCGGCAGCACAAGGTTCCTCGACAACACCCGCATTCACGCAAATCCAACCGGTGGTAATCCCGTCATCCTTCTCATCGGCCATCGTCCCAGATTGACTTGCAAGCCTGGCCCGACGAGCCTTGCGCCGAAGCCTAATCTTGAGTTCGTTCCTTCCTAACAGACCATCCGCATACGGAGAGAGCTTGTATGTACTTCGTAGCCAGCGACAGAGACGATCAGCCGCAACATTCAGATGCTTCACGCTGCGAGCTGTGCCAATGACCATGATGACGTTGGCGCCGAGGGCCGGTGGGGTCTCAAGGCTCCGCAGGTCAAACAATCTCAGGTCGTCAAGGCCCAGATCCTTAAAGGAATATTCAAGCATTACAGGAAGAATTGCCGGTGGGTTCTCTGGAAGCTCAGGAAGGTGGTCTCGTGATGATACCGGCTGCGACTCAGTGACGGGCGTTTCCTCTTGCAAGTACCATGGGATATGCTGGTTTGGCGTAGAGGCCTCGGCCTCCAGCTGATTATCCTTCTCACCTAGAGCTATAGAATGTGGCTCAGGTGGGTTTGACGATAGCAGACGAGGTACTGAAGCAAAGGTACGGACATGGTTATAGATTGGTGGTAGAGACAAGCTGCGACGAGCAGACGACATGCCAGAAATAAGGGAGAACGAACGAACGAGTTCACGCCGGCAGGACCACATGGGTCCCTTTGGTAATGCCCGATACATGATGTTTTCGAGCATGTAGTATGATATTCTCAATGGTGATAGTTCGAACAGCAATTCTAAACCGGACTTTGCGTATAGAACAAACCATGCAAACTGTGACTCATATCTTAGTCATACACAAACAATGCAAACTAAATCTCCGGCGGGGCAAATCGACAAAAACTCAAGAATTGCAGGCACTTCTCGACGCTCTCTCTTTCTGCATCCCATATCGTCTGGCGTCTGTTTATTCTTGTATTACAGACATGTCAATGGATCTGGATGCTCCGGTCCCCATTGCGGGCGACCAACAGCCCGTGGCTGCAACGTATGTGCCCCTCCCTTTTTCTTTTCTTTCTTTT
>PQMF01000246.1:0-25494 GCA_003004485.1 Aspergillaceae sp. MA 6039
TTTTTTTTTAACCAAATCCCGGTCCTCGCTTTATTTTTTATTTATTTATTATTTATTATTTATTTTTTTCCCTTTTCTTTTTCCTTTTTCTTTTCTTGTGCTCAAACAGAGTTCCACGTGGTCCCGAAAAAGCGGGGAGATACCTAGTCTTATTTTAATCTCGTTTGTGCAACAGCCAAAGAAGTAAAGCCACGGACACTGATCCTTTTCAAAGAAAGATTGTGCATATCCTTCAGCTGACATTTGATCATCTGCCCGCCAAGCCACGCCGCCTGGGCTAAGTACACTTTATTAGTTAATCATCTTAAAACAGACTAACCTAGGGGGACTGGGGGGAAAAATCCACGGAACCAAGCAGGCATTAACTTTTCCGGAATATATTACTCCATAAATGTGTCTCTGTGTGTGTTTTAGCGGCGTTGGGGTTCTTGACTTGGAGATGGGTGGCCAAGGTGTATCGAGGATTAACCCCAAAACAGTAGGTCAGCAGGATAATGTAACTACATGTGGAACTGACAATACTACTATTACTATATACAGAGTACGGACTTTCCGCTTGGTACACTACAGAGTACTCACACTATTAGGCCGTACGTTATCCGTGTGTTCTCCGTGAACAATATACGGGAGAAACACCCGAGTCTCGGGCCTGCCTCGGTGATAAATCTACAGGGTACGGAGTATCTGCCTGTACAAAGTATTAACTTATTACAGCTATGATAGCCAAATCAACTCAAGCAACAAACCTAAAACTAGCCGGCCAACCCAACTACATATTACACTAACAAAACTGCCCAAACTTCCGCCTGATCTTACCTGCTGCAGGACCCCTGTCGACGAGGGTCCACTCATTCACTTACTAGCCACTACGGAGTACGTGTAAGATACCGTACGCGGGGTGTCAACCTTAGTGGTGTTAAGCATATGCATGGGCTCCGTATAGACCATTATTTTTGTATACCGCCTCATCAACTAACTTCGCTCGCGGACGATAAATGATGTCATGGGTCATCAGCATGGACAGCAAAATTTATACTCCGTATTATCGAGATAAAGAGACTAAGAATAATTGATTGATACGCATATGAAGGTATACGAAGACAGTACGGCTGCTGAAATATCCTATGTTTGTCGCAATCAATTTAAAGAAAGCTTGTCAAGTCAGAATCACAATCACCATGATGCTTGCTTAGGTAGGTGAGACACATGCTGAGTGAGGCATTTGAAACTTTTGACTTTTTTTTATTGCGCAATTTTGATGGTGCTCAATGGCGTCACGGAGAATATTGTCAATGAGATTGTTTCATCTTTTTCCAACCAGTCGGGATATTTTGACACAAAAGCCTTGCAGTTGCCTTAAGGGGTTCTTTGCAGCCAGGCAGATAGAATATGCCTTGCATCTGCTGTTATCCTTGTTCGCTCGTGTATATACATCTTGAACACTTAGATCAGAAGCTGTACCCTGGGCATCATTCTCAGATGCCAGACCGCAAACTCATCCTCCAGTCCTTCCAACAATCACATAGGATGATATTCTGGGATGACCACACCTTCCCTCCTCTGACAATACCCTTCAGTTCGAGTTGCCATAGGAATTGGAGCCTAATGTAAAGTGTTAGGCCTGCGATATATAAAATCATAAAAGGAATGGGCTTGACAAGAAATCGCGGCGACCTATGTATCCCCTTCCGTTGTTGGAAAACGATAGGCCTCAGGGTTGTCTTTTTGTCTTTCTTAGGTCGATCAGGATGTAATTCTGGATGGAAATCCTCATTTGCTAGGGTATTCGAACATATTCACTGGTTCTGAGCTGGAATGGAGTTTGGCGTATCGGGACTCTCCGATATTTTCAACTACCATAGCCGAAGATCTGTCAGTGGATTCCTGTGCCAAATAAAAGAAATAGAAGAAAGGAAAGAATTACATACCAGCCTGATCTGATAGTTTCTTGGTAAGATCTGTAGGCTTTTTTTTTTTTTTTCTAAGAGGCACCATACGTACAAAGCAAAGCTGTAAAGAAAGAAGATCGAGGGAGAGTGATAGAAGGCATGTAGCTGATAAGCTTATCGGTATGCGACGCTTGCCGGTACCGCTGTACCGTTATCTCGTACATTAAGCCTTACGCCAAGCACGGATGCATGTATGCGCCACTTATGGTGTGTTCGATGTGCCGTTACTTTAGTTTAAAGGCTAGCGCACCCACCGGGACAGCGTCGTAAAGGATGTTTCCGCTCGAGGCATCAATAATAAATATTATGATAATTACAATAATTATAATAATACAGGGTCTCCAGAATAATACCCCATAGCGGTCATACAAGGGATTACCGTCCAAGCCCCAAGCCCCCGTGCTAAGCGCTAAGCCTTGGCCGATACTCCGCCAACAGACTAAACTCAACCACTACGCTACTTAGGTTCGTGTCACTACTGCTAGTCCAGAAATATGGGGGTGTGAAAGCGGGGATTAACTTGGCTCTGCAGCGCTTTGACTTCGGGTCCAGGGATACGCCGCGCACTACGAAGAATTAAAGAATGGATTTAGCAAACCCCGGGGGCTGGAGTAATTAGGTAGCAGTATGTAGCTAGAGCGGTATAGGTACCTTAGGGTAGTAGCATCTGCTACTGATCACCGGTGGATTGATAGGCCGGGCTTTAAACATGTCAGTTACGCATGTACTCTCTAGTTACCGGATTATGCACAAAGTATGAAAAAAGGGTTGAAGCAACCCTGAACATCCATGACAATCAGCGGTGTTGACCCCAGGCGCAGTACTATCTGAGTAGGGCAGTTGATCTACAGGCGACTCAACACTGTTATATCAATGGCGAAGATAAGCTCATGCAACGTTTCATGGATAATAAACCCTAGCTTAAGGGGCAGGTAATAAAAGGAGAGGAAAGGTTGCATCGGGCGCCGTGGCACAAATTATATCACCAAATATGCAGCGATCATGTCAAGTTAATCTTGTATCGGTATGCGAGGAAGTCATCCCTCTTTTGACTAATTACTCCGTAACCAATAACTCCTAGTTACTCTGTATGGAATAGTTACATAACTTTACTGTTAGTAACTAGCTATTTAAGGATAATACGTAGTTGATGATTATAACCAATGACAAAAGCCCCGAGCGGTCGGAGCTACGGAGCCCCGATGCCCGACGCCCGATGCCTGACTGGAGATTGCCGCATTAGCTTTTTTTCAGTGTTTATGCATAAAAAATAGTTTATTGTCTATCCAATGAGTAATAGTTGGGTTACATTATTACGATACCTAAGCAGTCACTGTCAGGGTATGTAGATCTGACTGGTACACTACTACTCTGTGCCCCGTCCTCTGTGCCTTAAAGTATTCCATTCGTCATGCCGGCATTAGTTATGGACAACAGAATCCGCTACGTGTCGGAAGGAGCGGCAGAGATTTTTCCACTGATTTTCTAGCCTCCTCCACAGGCCAAGCCCCGCCAAGGTCCACTTAGAACCCCAAGATCGTTCGGAGACTTGGACTGTTCTGTGCAGTCTAAGCGATGACCACATGATCATTATACAGAGTACAAGGTCGTACCAGGGCTATGAATGTTTCGACCATATACAAGTCCTTGCACTCTGCATCCTGCATGTGAATATTGTTGTAGGCTTGGTGTCATCTATATTCTTTGTTTGTGTGCTGTACCAGTGTGTGGTTGCATTGCCGGAAACCTGTTCCGTTTAGTGTTCAATAGTCGCTACTTCTCGGTCATGCATTATTGTGATGGGGCATAATGTCGGGTATGAAAAGTAGATATCAGTACATAGCCCTGCGGATAGCACTATTTATGCTTATTTCAAACCCAAACCATATCTATTCGATCTCTGCCTAACTCAGAGCATATCCCACTCCGAAGGAGTACATACGGAAGTACATATCGACGTGCGAACAGACGGAGGACTGAGCGTATCTAAGCTATGTGGATCTATATCCCACTAACTAGCTGTATGCCTATGCATATGCATCTGCTCATGTACGTGATGTGTCCCCGTGATATAGATCCTTGGCCATCTATTCTATAGAGATGCATCGTATTCAGTACGCATTAATCAATCTAGGTTTGTCATACCGATTAGCTGCATGGAGGCCGTTTTAACTTTTGATAGATTGATGTAGGACAAAGGAGGTACTACTATTATGGAGTACGTAGTAGTATACAAGTACTTGGAGTGTGTATTGTACTGTAATGACGCCATGTGAGACATCCGATCTCCGCCAAGACAAGAATAATGGTCCCAGGACGAGGATCCGGTCGACTTTGTTGGCGATACGCTTAAATGGCCATCGGCGCGTCCGTTGGCCGAAACAGGTTGACAGGGCCTTTATTAGTGTCAAACTTAAATAAATTAGACAGCGGGTACGATTATTTTTGTTTTCATTACAATCTGCTTTTATTTTTATTTGCCTCTTCCGTTTCCACAGTTAAGAATTATACGAGATTCAATTTATCTAGGTCAGTAGTATGTACGTAGCAGTGATGCTGATATCATATACATTATCATACATTATCAGCGACTCATAAGGCTGAGTTGACCCGTGTCACACAGGTTATGTCGTTGCCTAGAATGATATGCCTAGGGCGGCTTAAAGGCGGTCCAGTGGCTTAGACGGCTTAGCCCAATACGAATATGATGTGTGGTTTCTTTGTGATCATGAATAAGCTCTGTCATGGACTAATAGCGCCCTTGTGATACGGAGTATGCTACCACTCTGAACAGATGTACAGCGTACAGAGAGAATGATCGATTTTCGAGATTACAGAGTAGTCCCATTACCTTGGGTGCTCTTTTTAACTTTCAGGAAAAAGTGATGGGTGGGTGGCTATGAGCAGGATCCCTCGGATTAGGTTTAGCGCCTCGTGTAGGATTAAGCTTAAACTTCGAAAGTCGCGCACTAAGCATCTCGGCCGGGGTCCAGTGCGATCAGAGCGCAGTATCATTCCGTATGGACTCTAGAGCATGGAACACTCCGTAGATTGGTAATAACTATTCATTACTACTAGTTATACTTGATACTAGTGTTATTTCCCCGTACCGAACACTCCGTTCATTTTCCAATCCAGGTTTATGCTATGCGAGTGGATACAAAAATTAAAAAATTAAAAAATTAAAAAAAAAAAAAAGCCAAGACCCACCAAGCCAAGCCAAGATCTTGACTATCAATAATAATCCGTAAAATAATCATGATGCTTTCTTTTCATGTTTTATGTTGATGTCCACCCACCCCCCCATGTCATGTACGTACTCCGACGTTAATCAAGAAGAACTCCAGGTTGCAACATTTGAGTTGATTACCGCCGATTATCCATGCCTGGAATGGAGGGGGACAAGGGGTCACTAAAAATGTGTCAGTCCCGATCCTCCTGTTCTTGTGTTCCGTCCGTGAACCCACGTCCCGGTAATCTTATCATTATTCTTACCCTGACGTTATTTAGCAGGTTGTCAGATCCAGCCTCTACTCTCGCAAGCTTTTCTGACCTTGATAGGATCATCACTGCCAACCCGACCAGTTAAAACCCAAAAGACCACTTGTCTAAGTTGCCTAGATGGGTGTTAGCTTAGCCGGCGGTTCCATAGTTCGGCGAGGATGACAACCCAGAGCAAAAAGCAACGGTCCCAGGAAAGTTTAATAATCATGCTTGTTCTCGGCACTGAGACCTCCGTACGGTACAGACCCACTAATCTCTGATGCGATGCTTTTTCCACCACTCACAGCGCCCCCTAAATTACCAACTCTTGTATTTTATTTTAATTTAATTTTATAATTTTCTTTTTTTATTTTCCTTTTTAAATATTAAAATATTTTTAACTAATAATTCTCCTCTTCTCCCCTGCTTCATTAGTCTGATTCTTATATTCTGGACTTTCTTGTATCGGTTTCTTATTTAAATAGTTATTTATCGGCGTCTTAGTCAACCCCTCTTCCTTTCTTCTTTCTCTTCTCTTTCTTTCTGACCCTTCTTTTCCTGAATTCTTCTCTCTCCTTTCTTCCTTTCTCCTGGTCTTACTCTCTGACCTCCCTTTACTTTACCGCCAGCCCCACTATCGATATCTCTCTGCCTATCTGGTCATCGCCGCGGTTTCTTGACTGACAGCAAATTGCTTAAGAGTAGGTCTCTCTTTCTTTCTTACTGACACCTTTTCCTTTCCTTGACGTCTGCTATATATCTCTGTTGGATGGCTGCTTTCTATTGGCTTCAAATACCTGCTCTCTTAACTTTGCAAACACCTTGTTGACCAGCTTTTAGTCAGTCCGCCCTCAGATATCACTCATACCCAGTTAGAGATAAACCAACTCAAAGAAACCCGTCTATTCTACGGCTTCCAAGGAAAGACGCAAGTAAACTTGTCCAGGATCACTTTAATCACCTAATCACCTCTGGCGACTGCCGTCTAAATCGGTAATGGAAACGTATTACGGACACGTCCGTACTCCTGCGGACGCTATCATTCTCTTCGAGGCTTGTCGCATCGGCCTTCTGCCCCGCGTTCAGAGACGACTATCTGAAAAGGAACGACAATCTATCCGGTCTGGTTCGGTTTTTGTCTGGGATGAGCGGGAAGCTGGTATGCGAAGATGGACGGACGGGAAGTCGTGGAGTGCGAGTCGGGTGTCGGGCAGCTTTTTGACGTATCGGGAGATGGAAGGGAAACGTGGAGGTGGCAGCGTCGCACAATCCTCCTCGTCGCGAGCTGGAAAGACGCCCGAGAGTACTCGAGGAAGCGATGACGACCGGGGAGATGGCCCTGATGAAGGCCCAGATGGTTATCGGTATAAGCCCGACGGTCTGATGAAGCAGTCATTCAGTATCACCACATCGACCGGTCAGCACCTTCATCTCATCAGCTACTACTCCCGATCACATCCGTCCGCAGCAAATCTCCAGCAACCGTCAACGGATCCGGCTCTGCGACACGTACGGCCCCAGAAGGGCCTGTATCCTGAGTCCACAGTCAACGACCAGCAGAACCTTCCAGTGGTGACCCGAGGTCCCATGGCAGGCGCCACATATACCATCTCGCCTCATCCTCATCATATGGGAGGCTATTCGCGCCCCAGTGCCAGTCATCCGCAATCATATACTCCGCCCTACGCATGGCCCCCTACGCCCTTGGCCACACCACCAGCCGTGCCCGTTGCATATAACCCCCCATATCTCCCTCCGGTTTCTGCGCCCAATGGACATGTGGCCTATGCTCCGCCACCTCACTCATTACCTCCCCCACCTCAGCCTGTCCCTGCTCACTATGAACGGCCGGTCCATCATCATCCAATCGAATCCACCACCCTGCCTCCATCTGTACCCGTTACTGCCGGCCAGCCTGTGTACCCTGGTCGTTCCCCACGATTAGTCGAGGATGTCCGTCAGCGTAGCCCGCCGGTGTATGGGGCTGTTTCGTCAGCCTCTCCCCGGGTGCAGCCACATCACGTCCCACTCCCACAAGGCAACAGCCATTATGCTCCGGGAGCGCCGAGCCCCGGACTGTTCAAGCAGCCTCCCCCGCCCGCGTTGGCAAGTCCGAATCCACCACCCAAACCGTCTGACGGCGGCACCGGCACGACCGTGCCCAGCATCGAAGCGTTGGTCAACGGAGCGCCTGCTGGACCGCTGCCTTCTATTGCCCCCGTATCCGGCAGTCCCCACGGCGCAGGTCTCCGTACCGAAGGGCCTCGAGATATCCCAAGCGATAAGATCGGCTTTGGAGGCGAGGACATGCGTGCACTTCGGCAACTCGACAGGGTATTCACTGCTTAGTTTGCCTTTTCATCTCATTTTTTTCTTATTTCACCGTTTGCGTCCTTATTCAGCGTTATTCAACCGCATATTCAACGGGGGAACGTCTCACGGCCTCGACTCTGCTTTTCTGTCTTTTGAGATTCGGCGTTTTGCACGAAAGTGGTTCGTTCACCTGCATTACTATAGCATGGATTGGGGTTATCGCATTGTTTGATTCGGTGTTTTTCTTTTTTGACTGTTTATTTTCCTATCCATGAATGCATCAGATCTTGTTTGTCAGAGTCTGCTTTGCACAGTATTTGCTTGACTCTACTTTTCTTCACTTTGACCCTTTCCGGTACATGATTTTTTGGTTCATTGTATATGGAAATGAATACGATACGATATGATTAACTTTTGGAATTTGGACATATCGTAGACTGTTAAGGTGAACAGTCACAAGTGATTGGCAATACAAAATACTAAACACACATGGTCACTCATGCGCTTCTCTATCCCATCCTGCCTGATCCAACGAACTCAACACATCCTCCACAAAACCCAAGGAATCATCATCACTGCTACTACGGTTGCTGCTGCTGCTGCTGCTGGGTCCGCTTGAGAACGGGTTAACAGTTTGACTGGGCTGGCTATCCGTGCGGATGGGCGTGGCAGAAGCAGTAGTGACCTGGATGCCATTATCAACCGGTTTTCCATCCGAACGTGGAGTGATGGTATGCATTTCCACCGGGCGATTATGCCCATCATCACGACCACGACCACGACCACGCCTCGACCACCGCCATTTCGACCACCTCCCTCCACCAACTCCCTCCTCACCCGCAAGCGCAGTCTCGATCCACACCCGCTGCGCAATCAGCGTCTTATCCTCATTCGTCTCGCACATCCCGCAGATGTCGAAGAGCGCAATAAGCAGCAGCGCGGGTGTGTACCCCAGCCCGTAGATCCAGCCGGGATGCACGCCGAAGCGCAGCGGGGAGATCGGCCACGTGAACGCCGCGGCGATATCGTAGGCCACTTTGACGAGGAGGATGATGATGGATAATGCGAGTTGCGGCGGGGCGCCTTGGAGGGTGCAGAAGTGCAGGAGCTGGCGGAGATGCCGGCTGCCTCGTCTGTACCCCGGCTGCGGCAGCGGCAGCGGGCGCGGGATGTACCGGTAGATACTATGTCCAAGGCTATAGATGATAACCAGCACAGCGACAAGGGCGAAGAATCCCGCGGCTTGGAAGCGGGAATCTGTGGCGAAGGGTTTGGCGCGCAGGGCTTGCTGTTGCGGGTCGCGTTGAAGTTCAATGGTGGACCAGCTGCGGCCTATGCTTAGGAAGAAGGTGATAACGGCGAAGAAGTAGAAGACAAGAGGGAGGACACGTTCTTGGTGTTCGCGGGTGGTTTTGATATTGAAGGCTAGGGGGTCTCGATTGTAGACTTGACGTTCTTGAAACGTGCCCCTGTTATCGTTAGCAATCGAGCCTTGATTCAGAGTCGGTATACGGTAGTTGGTGCAAAGGCAGGGTACCCTACCAATTCCGCACAGTCTCCCAAACAGCCGCCAACATCACCGGCGTCAAAAGCGAATAAAACACACACTGAATGACCAACGGCGCACTCTGCACATGATCACGATCCACATCAATACTCATGAAGCACCCAATCGTGCCACAGATCCCCAGCCCCAATAGCCAGTACCACTTGCAGCGCCGCCCCAAGGGATTCCACCGCTTATCAACAGCCAAAAACAGCCTACTGTGCTTGCGCACGTTCGCCAGCGAGAAGAGCAGCGAGGTCATGAACATCAGCGCGAACGCCATCCCCGCCGACGCATGGCGGCTGACCGGGTGGATGGGCGCGTAGCACGACGTGCCATTCACAAAGGACCCGTTGGTTGGGAACATGTAGGGGCGGAAGTGCTGGAAGGCGAGGTAGCAGTTGGAATCGTTGGATAGCGTGCCGTTTGTGTAGAGCGTGTAGTTGTAGTGGTCAAGGGCCGTGCGATTGAAATGGATCTGGTTGATGATTACATCGCTGGCATTGGCGCCGGGTTCGTAGGGCGCTATCGCCCGGACGTAGAGTAGGGGCATTTTGTCTGTTGTTCTTTTTTTCCTGACTTCACACTAAGACTAGGAAGACAGGAGACACGAGCAGGAGACATCTCGGTGCGTGCCTGGCCTGGTGCCTGATGCGGAAAGGCCGGATGCATTGAGTCAATGATGTAGATTTGACCGATGATCGAATGATGCTATGTTGATTGTTGGCCAAATAAGGTTATCTTAGCTACTGATAAGCTAGCCCTAGATTGGACGTCGGTGATTGGCTCTTCCGAGCAGTCAAGTATAATCCGTGTCAGCAACGCCTGCTAGTTAGCCAGGCCCTGAGCACTGAAAACATCTCTTCGATCATGCGTCGATCAATCACCAATGGATTGGAAACAACCTTGACTGTGCAAATCTGGAAGATACCTCTAACCTTGCCGATGTTGCAACCACGGCTCTTGGTTATGCTCAACCTGTTTCTCTAAACAATTATCAGCCCTAGCGCGTGACATCCGGGATACCTAAACCGGTACTGTGCGGATAATCCATCCCTCCAAGATGAAGAGCGCTTTTCGAGCCGATTTTAAGCGCCCTGTAAACCCAATTCCGACGGTTTTATCCTGGAGATTACCGTAAGAATGATCTCACATTGAATTCGGGCCATGCCCCATTAGTCGTTCTGCAGAATACGGTACACAGCTGTAAACACAATAGTTCCATGGATACACGACCCTATGACATCTGCACTCAACGTGGCAACCATATAGCGCTTTATTTGCCACCGGGAAACGTACAAGGGCATTGTGTGATCCCTTCACTACTTAAACCAGCCGTGTTTCCAGTGAGTTCATCTGGCACAGCCTTACACAACTCATCTATTCACGATGCAGAGTGTGCGTCAGGTATATCAACCAGCAAGACATTCCTGGACCTATCTTCCCATCCTATACCGCAGTGCCTCGGTCCGCCTTTACAGTGATGTCACCATATTAAGGGAAAAGAGACCAAGCAGCAAAGACTTGGGAGACAAGATGCCAAGTGGGAAGGGCTCGAATCAAAAAGGTACTTTCCAAGCATTCCCATCTACCACCTGAACGGTTGAGCAATGTTCAATTATCTAAAGAGTCATCAAAAGTTGCCGGAGCCAGTGAAAAGCACCCTGAATACTACAGCCTCAAGGATTACCGGGAAGGGGAATATCCTAGTCCTGAAAGCGGCAAATTGGATAGTCGGTCCGAGTTACAAGACGTCAGCAACCATCATAACAGTACGGAAAGTATGAGTAAGAAGCTTTAAGTTCTTTGATCATTCGCTTAATTCGGGGTTTTGTCATTTTGTCAAATACTAGCAGTTAAATGATATTCAGTCGCCCATTGGCTGTGTAGCCTTGTATGGCTAATTACCTAGACCTTCTTGAAAGTTCACTAGGGGATCTTTTTGGTCGGATGATTCCTGATAAGCCTAGCATCAAGGTACCATCCGGGCCTGTTCATGATCATCAATGATGCGCCTACCGGCTGACCTTCTGGTCCTACCACTATATATCCGCTCCAGAGGGCCAGCGCTCTACGAGTCCCGGTTGCGAGCTCACTGGCCCGATTCCAAGATAATAGTGCCGATGCTGTGCCCAAAAACGCAGCACAAGAACCCGGGCCTATAACAAAATTCCACTTGTAGCCCTACTGGCCACAAAGTCAGAGGGAAGAAAGCCAGCATGCCATGTTTCAAACTTCAAACTTACTAAATACTGCCGAGATCACTACTACGCTGTGAAGGGAGCAGTGACTGGCGTTTCAGGCGGGGCCTGTACAGAAGCAATCCAGACTTGTATGTTAGGGCTCGTTGTGTAAAAAAAAAAAAAAGAAAAGAAAATGAAAGAAAGAAAGAAAATGAAGCTGGTAGGTCACATATTCGGCAACATAATCACCTATACCAGTCAAACGTGGAGGTTTAATCTTCCCTTCACTGCCCTTGTCACCCAAAGCTAGAGTCATCACTCCTGATAGGACTTCCGGATGAAGCTGTAGCCGTAGGTCAAACACAAAAGGATTGTCTTGGGATAACTTTTTCTTGGATGATACCAGGGACACCTCAACCGGTGTCAGAGGAGGTGCACTCGTAATAATATCGCACTCAATCTGGTCTCCAGACAATTGCCCCGCTTCGAACATGGTCCTCGACAGGGCCGAGGTTACAGCCCCGGGGCGAGGCATCGCTTGTAAGCTGATACCAGGGGCACCGCGGACTTCAGCGGAAATGCCCTGCACCTTAAAATTCCTGTAGCAGTGAGAAACTTTGAATGAAAAGCTGAGGCTCTCTGGGTCTTCTCTCCGATTTCCTGTATTCTGGAAGGGGGCGGAATGGGGCTTCTAAGGAGAAAATGATAAATGTTGTCAACCTGGATATTGGTAATATCATGCGTTTCACTCACCCCCGTGCTTTCTATCCATTGATTGGATGGCCTGGAGTTATTAGGCCAAGTTGCTGCTCAGCTGTGGACTTCCTCTCAAGATAGAGAATTTGCTCTCTCGTCGAGCTAAATATTCTCTGTATTGGGCTGTGTCTTTTACTCCTTCCTCTCCGCTAACGCCCATAACAGAGCTATATTCCTTCTCGATATGCTTGAAGAAGTTGCTGTTCGATTCATCTGACGCATCCTGTCTTTTAATCTGTAGGTGGTACCGCGCCCCAGAAGAACAGCCTGTGATAACATGTGTGCCCCATTTTGCCAAAAAAGTCTGCGAATATATCGCACTGAAGCATCATCCTCGTTCCAGGAGAGAAGGCCCCCTGCCGTCCGTATGAAGTCAGTGTTAATTTGATCTCTTTCAAGGTTTTGGATGTCGAACCGGGCAGTATGGTTAAATCCAGTGACGCCCCAGAGGTCGAATAGAGATCTAGGATTGAGAGGATTTCGCGACCAAGTTTCCCGCCGTCTTCGGTCAAGATTCCCAGGTAACGATGACCCAGTGACGGATTGCTTGCAGATCATCGGCTATACTGGCTCCAGTCTAACAAAGTAGATCCTCAGTGGCAATACCTTTCCACCAGGAGCAATAGAGGCATTGTCGGGGCTGGGATTCCTTCTTTACTCCTGGTAAATTTGGGATCTAGCAGCTGGGCTTTCCTAATGCTGCCCGGGTTTCTCGACGGTCGAATAAATTTGGGCCTGGTGTCTAATCAGCTTGACTCTGTAATGATACATGAAGATCAGTAATATCAGGGAAGAGAGTGATACTGCGTCCTAACAGCCTGCAACAGGACAGTGATCCAAGTCTAGTATCCATGCTGATGGTATTTATAAGACGTAAGACAAATGCGTAAGACAGAAGCAAGAATAAGTCAGTCTCGTATACGGAGTACGGTCTTTGAAATGATGCAATCTCTTGTTGAACTGCATACATTCTACAACCCGGTCATAATGACGTGGATGCCACATTCCAACCGAATATCGATATATGCGAGGCTACTAAATGGGTGCGATAACTACTGCTAGACCGTGGATCAGAAACGTGTTGGAGTTACTGTATGCTGATTCTCGTGCTACTACTCCGTTCAGTTTGATACCATTGAGCGTAGGAAGGAGAACTGCTCTACGGCCAGGATTTGATCTGTAATAGATTCATTCAGTCAGACAGAGAATTTTCTTCTGAATGTATAAGGCTTTTCCAACAGGCTTAGCTTGTTAAACATTTGCTGCCATGCCCTTGATGGGAAAAATCAGGGCTGCACTGCGGAATTATGCACTTGTTATCTTATCTAATACGTTTACACAAATACTATGCGCACGTGATCAATAATATCACGTGCGCACCGTCGCAACCGCGCCGAGGGCCACGTACTGTACTCTGTACTCTGCATACGAAGGCATGAGCAGACTTGGAATCCAGCGAAACTGTGCTGAGCAGAGCGTGCTTATGTTGGGGATACAAGCATATGCTATCGTATGCTTCATGGGCCCCTAGCATACCATCCTTCGTCATTGCCTTTTTTGACTGACACCTGGGATCGTCTGGCAGTCCTTGAATAATTTACGCTGGGACCAGGGCAGAGGGTCCTGACAAGGTCTATGGATTGTTCCTAGTGTATCGAGGTCTTGCATTATCTCAACCGCCGACGATATCAGACTCGAGGGTCTATCTGCATGAAATACTAGAGTATGGAGGATGGAGTAATTAATACACAAACAGAAGGCGACGATAGGCCTCATAATACAGAGTAATATGAGCTGCATAATTCAACCGGGATACTATCCGGTCAGACACAACGACAGGTGAGTTGTCAACCATGTACCACGAATGTATCAGACAGGCATCTGTCCTCCATACTCCGTGCTGTATTCTGGAGCACTCGCTACGGGGTGCATGTGCATTGAAAATAATAATAAATAAATAAATAAAAAATTCAAACCAGGACTTTAGGCTTCCCCGACCAACATGAAGAGAGATATAGACAATTCGAAATAATGGAGTCTGGGAAAGGACCGAAAAAGCAAATATGCCGAGGCGGCTCGCGCCCCTGAATAACGAGGATCAAGCTGTGGGGGGGGGTATTCTACCTGATCAGGGTCCGTTCAGGGTATTGTACCGAATATAGCACAGGTCGTCGATGGCGTATGGAGTACTCTGTGCTCCGTGTACTCCTTAATTACTAGGAATACTCCAGAGTACTCTGTTGACAGGGAGCCCTAAGTCGCGCGCACCCGGCATAGAGTAGTGAGTATCGTACTCTTTTGCCAAAACAACAAGCACGCGACCAGTAACCATGGAAATCCACCGAACCCCTTGGAAGCATACGGTATGCATCTACAGCTCCTCCACCTGTAACTACTTGTAGGTCAAAGCCCGGCAAGCTGCCGGTCAGCCAGTCAGAAACGCGCAATACTAATCATGGCGAAGATCGTGCGCACGGAGGCATCAATAACAGACTACTACTTGTACATAGTACAGTATTCCGTACAAAGTAGTCTTTACGGGACTTGTACTCTGTATCTCCGTACAAGGCCGCTCTGCTTCCTCCGCGGAAGACTTGACGCAAGTCAACAGGTAAACCGATCGACTGCTCGGGTGACTTGCCGCATTGGGGGGTGATGGACACGAGCGGTCATGTGGTGTGGTGTGGCGGGGCGTCCTTAGTATTCTTTGTAGTATTGTATCTGAGGACAGTGTAGTTATAGTAGTCCGGAGAAGGTGGTAGAGGACATCTACCGAGTGCAGTGGTATAAGTTATAGGTTGTATATACGTACTATATTTGTTATATGATCTGGTTCGGGAAGACCCTCCCGGTCCCGCTGTCACGATCTAATCATTCCCTAGTCCTCCGTACCTCGTAGTATAGGGGTATATATTGCTCGATATGATTGATATCTGGAGTGCATCAGGTTTCACTGCAGCGAATGACGTTGAACTGCAGCAGTCAAGAAGAATAATCCTACTGTTGTCATACGCGGACAGAATCAGTCTATACCGATGTAGTTCACGGAGCCCATCCGGAGTACAGAGTACAGTTATACACAGAACTTGCTTGTACGGAGTACGTCGATGACAATTCCTCCATCGACACTGGACAAGCAACAGAAGCAACATCCCTTCCTTGCAGCCACGGCTGATGTCTGTGCTGGTTGTACAGGAAGATCTGACCCACTTCCCCAGATTGTTACAAAAGAAATGTATCATTGTGACCAGTGTCTATCCGGTGCATTACTCCGGACAAGGGTTAAAAAGCATGGAGTTCTGTTTTCTGGCTTTTCCCCCGGCACTCCTGACGGCGTACCACTGCCATAGTATACGTAGTGCATGAATGACAGACTAACCGGGATGAAACACTCCCCCGCAGCCCAGTGCTCTGCATAGCGTGGGATGTGGCTACTCATAATCATCCTCCGTGCCCGGTCCAGAGTGAGGGATAGAAAAAGAGTCAATTCCGGACTGGACTGCGTACTGGTCTTACGCACCCATGCGTCTGGAGTGTTAACCTCTGGAATAAAATACATCCATAATTGCTTTTTCTCCCTTCCCTCGAGGCTTTTCTCGCTTAGAGCCGGCGCGTACTCCGTACTTCGTATTACTCCATAAGGATGTACTCCGTATAAGTCCGTAATTGCACGTCCGCCGGGGAGACGAATCAGACCAACTGATGGCCCTTCGTTTGGCTTTCCCTTAGTCCCTCCATCTCCTCTCCTCCCCCCCGCCGGTTGGTTAGAGTTTTTTTTTGTTTATCTATTTATTTTTGATTCGCTTTGCATGAGAGAGGGGAGTTGGCCAGTAACAACTTAATCGTACAGGATACTGTACTCTGTAGTTATATACGGAGGGGGGGGGAAAGAGTGGACGGAGACTAGAGGCTGGCATATGTAATACGCATTATTAGCGTTTTGTTCGGCTGACGACTCGGCCTAAGCCGTCAGTTGATAATCTCGGGCGCTGATTCGTGCATTCAGAAGGTTTGGGGTCTGACTGGTACAGTATATGTACTTAGTAGTATCCCCTGTCGTCTTTCATAGCGTAGTTGTGCTGGTGCGCTGCTGAGCTGCTGATCCGAGTATACGGGACATGAGGGCTATTAGCTGAAATCTCCTGCACTTTTCTCCCTCTTTTCTCCTCTTCTTTTCTTTTCTTTTTTCCTTCTCTCTCGACACCCTGCACCATGTGCTCCTCCATACCCATACAAAACGGCTCTCTCATTCTCTCCCCTCCTCACTATCCCTCCGACTCTGCCGAACATCACGACCGGCGCAACTCCACCACAACCCAAGCGGATCTCCCCGATGAATCGCTCTCCTCCCACCGCGCCAGCATCAGTACCGATGACTTTTCTTCGCCTCGTTCTTGGGATGGCGAAGGCCCCTCTGACAGTTCGCCCACGACCACTGATTTTGATGGCAAGGTTCTGAATTCTCATCCGCATTCTCAGTCGGCTGTCGTCGATGGCCCCCCCGCCACTACCACGGCAAAACCTTTTACCTTTGGTCTGATCACCGCGCATAATCAACACCTCCAGCATCATCTCCAGCATCATCATCACCAGCATTACCATCCGGACCTCTCCATGGATGTCACCCCTAAGGTCGAGGAACTCGATGAGGGGGACAGCCAATATAATATCATTAACAATAACCAGCCTGAAACCTCGCTGACTCAACCACCACCGCCGCCGCCGCCACCGGGTGCTCCCGTCCATGTTCCACGGAAACGCGGGCGTCCTCGCAAGCATCCCCTGCCCTTACCGGGAGGCCAGCTCAAAATCACCAAGGGTCGCTCCAAGACCGGCTGTATTACTTGCAGGCGACGGAAGAAGAAATGCGATGAGACGAAGCCTGCGTATGTCTTTTGTCCTGCCGGCCCCCCCCCTTACTTCACGCCAACGGACCCCCACCCCTGGAAAAAGCTGACGACAAGATAGGTGCTTGAACTGCCAGAAGAATGCCGTCGTCTGTGAAGGGTATCCTCCTAAAGAGATCTGGAAGAGTGGGAGACAGAAGCTCGAGGATGGTGCATTGATATCGGGTTCGTGTTGCATTCGTTTCCCTTCTAGTTCCCCTGATACTGACAGTCCGTCTAGCTTTTCGGAATTATTCTACTGCTGGTGCTCTCCCTCGATCCCTCCCGATCCTCATCGACGGCGTCGAAACCGAAATCGACCGTCGCTTCCTCGATCACTTCGTCTACGGCTTCAGTCGCGTTCTGACCCTCATCAACGATGATTCGAACCCCTTCAAAGAGATCCTCCTCCCCATGGCCACTCAACACCGCGGTCTGATGCACTCGCTCATGTGTCTGTCCGGTTCGCATCTGTCCGGGTTGGATCCAGAACCGCAGCTGAAGGAGCGCAAATATTACCACTTCCACCAAGCAATTCTCGATCTTAAAGACAACATCACAGCGTCGTCCACCACAACCACCACGGATGAATCGGGACTCCTGGTCGAGGATCCCATCATCGCATCGACCATCGCGCTCAGCTTGAATACCATCTGTGAAGGAGAGACCAACGGCGAGTACCGGCCACACATGGACGCCGCTCGATACCTGCTGGTGACGCAGCAACCGCGCAACGAGAAATTCCGGCAATTCATCGTCGAATTCTTCCAGTACCACGACGTCTCGAATTCCATCACCTCCTTGGACCGGCGCCCGGCGCATCTCCATGGTGACCTGCGATTGCCCGATTTCGTCCCGCATGCGCAGGCCGGCATGTTCCTGGGTGTGTTTGATGGTCTGTTCAACTACATCTCCGAAGTGACGCGGCTGCGCGACCGGATCCGGCAACGCCACAACGAAGGCTACGAACCCGCCGTCGACTATCAGATTCTAAGCGAAGCCGTCTCGATCGACTCGGCCATCCGGCTGTGGGAAACCTCGCACACGCCCAATACGGACAACTGGAATCTGGCGCAGCTGTACCGGCAATCGACCTGGGTGTATCTCTACCGCACGATTCGACCTTCGCGACCGAGCGATAAGATCGCGCAGGTGGTGGACGACGGTCTGGCCTATCTCGACCAATTACCGCAAGATGCAGGCGCGTACAGTATCGTGTTGATGCCGCTATTCCTCCTTGGTTGCTCTGCGTTCGTCCCCGAGCAGCGCGAGCGGATCCAAAAGGGATTCGACACGCTGAAGGCCTACTCCAACCTGCGCAATATCCTGCCGGCCTTGCGAGTGGTTGAGCGCGTGTGGGAGATCATGGATACCAAGATCGAGGATAGTTGGGATTGGGAGAAGATTATCAAGGACATGAATATGGATTTTCTCATTACCTGATTTTTTTCTCTTTTATCATCTTATTGTCTTATGCCATCTGTTTTTTTCTTCTTTTTTTTGCATCTATTGCATCATGATGTTATATGCTTGTATGATATTGTTTTCTTTGCACCCTCGACGGCGTTGTTGCCAGGCTAGGCGCGGCAGGCAGGCAGGCAGGCAGGCAGGGCTCTGATCCTCACAAAACACATATACGGGAGTGGGAACGTTCGTTTTTCTTGTTTGACATGGCGTCTTAACCGCGCGGACGGGTGGACATGGTTTCTCGGTCTGGAGGTGTTTTGGTTTGATTTCGATTTCAATGTCACTGTTATACGTATGTACCTAACTGGCGGCGAGTCTGTAGTTATTGAGTACGGAGTACTGCATAATGTGCATTTACCAATCTGAGCTTAATTGCTTATTTGCTGATCTGCGTATTTAACTAGTTGCATCGCATCCGACAATTTGTACGGGGGATCCTGGGGAAGATGTATGTAGCAGAGCCTCATGCTTAACTCTGCCCCATACGGATCGGATATACCGCAGCCTCGTAAGAGCCGCATCTGCTCTCGACGCTTGGCATCAAGAAAGATACTTTATCTTGTCTATTCTCCAGCGGCGCTAAGTTACTCCTATACAGCCAGTTCAGTTATCGAGAAGGAAGAATGGCCAGAGCCTCTGTCTTTCTAGACTCCGTGGCCGCTCATAAATTTAATGGGTATTATTGACTGATTAGCTTGCTGCTTGCTTCGTTTAGTATTTTGTTCCAGGTATCTCCCTTCATGCCAGACCGATTTGGACCTGGACAAGTATCCTGTCAGCGGGGATATGCGCGCTCACTCTAGCTGGGAATACCGGTTCTGTCTCAACGCAAGGCCGCGAGTGGAGCCGTCATCCAAGAGCGAGAGAGCGAGTGCGGGCTATTACATCTTTGATCTTCGATGATCGGCTCCATCATGGCTCAGACTAACGACGATGATGGCGGCTGCCGCACGCGAATAGCCAGAATCCAAAGGAGATAGATGGTATTAGCTCCCTCGCGGGCCTTTCTTCAAAAGCCATCGAAGGCGTGAAGCAAGCGCTGAAAGAGCGAGGCATGATCACCTTTGCTTGCCCCGGAGGCGTAGCTATTCGCAGATATATGAAGCTCAATCTGTCGACGAAGGGCCCGCAGCGCTCGCGGCTGCACAAGCTCTACTGGTCGAAGCCACGGTTAGAAGCCAGAAACCATTGTAGTATACTGGCGGTGCAGTTTGTGCACTAGGTGACCGTGCTGATGTTTCTAGCCTGGGAATAATTCGTTCAACCCTGGACTGTATCTGGATGGTGGCTCGCTCCTGGCACTGGGAGGAAGGGCCCTATCGAGGATACTATGCTGGTATTCTAAAGGGCGAATGGGAATAGGCAATTGTCGACATGTTTTATGGCCCTAGAGTTCAGCTTTTTGTTCATATCACCTCCCGGTGCCAGCGCTCGTCTCAACAGTCTACACAATGCTTTGACCATTCGTCCTGCAAGCCGGTGATGGGGCATGGGTTATTCGACTAAGATACTAGTATATTCTATGGTGTTGTAATGGGTGTCGACTAGGAGCTAACTGCCAGTTCCCCGGTGCTCGAACGCGCTGTGCATCCCCGCCGCGTTCATTATGCGAAGTCGATAGTCTGTTCTGAGAATCAGCGAGTGCTGTCCCTGCAGAGTATTCTGTCTCCTGATTTCCTGGTGGGATTGGGGAAAGTCAGCATACGGACTTCGGGACTGTGGACGATCTATCCGAGGACGGGAAGCGGACTACGGGTTGCGAGATTCAACGTTGCGCCGTTGGTAACCTTGGGAAAGGAGGCTGTTCAAAATGCTAACGCTATTCTGGAGTTAGGTCTCGAACCTCGATTGGAGTTGAACTAGGTTTTCTTGCATGGTTTGCGTGTAGTCTCTTTCTGTCCGTTTGTCCAAAAATTGGCATTAGAATGGAGATATTTGGAGATACATGCCAGTGGGGAATATGCTTATAACAGAGAAGCTAAATCTAAATCCTGGGTTGGACTGGACCTGATCTAAGCTCAGTGCCGAAAATCATATCCAGGTAGTTATCAACTCTGAAGCCTTGAAACTACCATCCTCAGAAAAGTATGTATATCCCAATACCGTGGTAGCCCTAGCCCTGACCCCGAGTTTTTCCGGGTATACATTTTCTTGAGAGGAAAAATACCTCAAATCAGGGCTGTCCTCAATGTCAGATGTACAACCCAGAGTCTGCGGTTTGTTATTAATCAGAAAATGTGTTGTACTAATGGATATTATTGATGTTATTAATGAACCCGGCCCTAGTCAGGTGGTCGGGAATAGGCCGTCCTCCTACAGAGTACACCTGAGTGATCTCATTGCCTGGGATAATAATACGGTGTGATTATGCTCGCTTAGACAGAGTACAGCTCGTTCAAAGTACGCTACAGAGTAAGTCATCACGCTGCATACGAACTCCTCCAATTAATAACCTACATTGCATCCACTTTTTCTACACATCATCCATGGTTTCTAGCCGGGAATCCATCCGCCTGGTCGTGCTCATGCTCCCTCGTGTGTCCACCCGTAGTGAAACCTCGGAAGACTACGGAAATACCCAGGGCCCAGACTGTGTCTGTTTTCTTCCATCCAGTTTACTACAGAGTTATACTTTACTATGTAGAGACGATGTTTTCGCCCGGAATGCTGTACCGTCAGAAGGCAGCTGAAAGATGGACACACACACACAAGCCCGGGTGGATGGAGAATCTGGATAGATGACATCTCTGAGCAGATCTCGTCTTCTTCTTCGCAACCCCGATAGACTTGCCCATCATCGTGAAGCAAAATTTTTTTTACTTATGTACTCGATTTCTATTCGTTAGCGTGGGCCCCATTGTAGTGCTGCTTATTTAGCATGACAACGTAACTAGTAGCTTAGCGTCATGTAGGTACCATGCAGGCACCGGAACGTATGCAATTGGTTCCTACGGAACACGCGGGTAGTCTATTCCTACAGGGCCATGTGTACGGCATACAGCGACAGTGCTCTATTGACTATTAGGGTAAGCAGGACGAGTGGTTTCTACAGGTTGTTCAGGGTGGATTGTGGATTGTGGATTGTGGATTGCAGTCAGCCTTCGAGATCCAATTCACATCCAGATGGGTGAAAGTCCAGACCGTGGTCGTCTCTAGCAATGATGAAAATCGAAACTCAGAATCCAGTTACGTCAATGGGCGTGCAAGTCTTACCAACGACGAAGAGGGTAAGGGAGCAGAAGACCTGCCGCGTTAGGCTTTAAATTGGTCGTTCGGTACTCCGTGGTAGTGGAATAACTCTAAACATTATTCTGTGAGAACTCTGAATTGCCTTTGGCGGATCCGGCCGCCGCTTTTCCGACGGTCTCACGTGAATAATCCCTCGTCCTTCGACGCTGCGGGACACGCACCATAGAGCCCCCAGCTTGCTGCAGGAACTTCCAGAGCATACCAGAGGTAGAGACTTAGTTAACGAGAATAGTAGGTAATTACGAGAGAAAAGAGGTCAGGTTATGACACTGGTACTCAAGCTACCTTCATCAACGCGGAAGGCCGAGTCGATGTATACATAGTAATCTGAGAGCGGGATTAGAATTTCGTGAGTTGCGGAGAGAAATATCAGCATGACTGCCACTGCGCGAGGGCTCGGCTTCCCCAACACCACCACCGACAACAAATGCCCCTCTCAGCTACGATTTGAGAGCGAACCTGTTGGCATCGATGGATACCTGGAATACTCGTTGTGACCGCTCAAACGAGGTCATGCTCTCTTGTAGTCTACTGGTATCTTTAGGCCCACTCTTTTTCAACAAGATTCCTGTGTCGTCCCCGTCCAAACGTCAGACCGTCGTTGGTTGTTGAAACTGGATGGTCAGAGTCGCGGCCAGTGCTACACCAAGATTGGGTTGTTTGTCTTTGGCTGGTAGGCGGCGCAGCCGCTACTGATCCTGAAGTTCACGAAAGTGGCGCAGAAAAAGTGAAGGGGGACGTGGGATTTGATCGCGCAACCAATACTCCGCGACTTCTTCAGCGAGAAGCAAGTACACCAAGTCACTCCGGACTGGCCAGCACCCGCTCACACTCGGTGAGTGATTATTTTCCCGGCGCCCGTGCCTGCAATCGCTGCTGCGCAGACGATTCACAGAACTAAAAGCCAGTTGTTCGGTGCTGCGCTGACTCCCGCCAACATCGGTATGCACCTAAACAATCCTCGGGCTATCATCGACGAGATGATTCGCCATGAGGGCTATGGACGCGTCAGTCATTTTTTGCGTGGTTGGACTTCCTCGTTTTACGAACTTGTAGTTAACGAATAATCGACAGTCATGGAGAATTTTTGCCAGAGTTCGTAGTAGTTCCACTAAGCTCTTTTTGGGAGGCAGACAAGCCAAGTTACACACTCCTCTATATGCCATTTCTTTTCTCGGTTACCTGTCTGCCTGCCCGCAATAGTGAGGAGTCCCTGCAATCCAACAAAAAGCGGCGTGAAGTCGGTCGAAAATGGAATGGGAGAGTCCCAAGACTTCGGCGGTGGACTTCGTGGGAGGAGCAAAGGAAACGAACGCACAAAAGGACATTCAGAAAGAAAAAGGAGGCTCAAATCTTAAATCTGAAACCCAATTGGAGGGTCCTTTCCGCCGGTGTGATAATTAATTCACCTGAATTTATTAATGTAATGGATATAAAGGTTAATGCATCACATTGTGGTCTTATTGGTCGATGTGTGCAGTGTGAGTGGGGCCCATGGAGTGGGCTGCCTCACTTTTCTGTTCCTTTTCATTTCTGGCCTTTTCCGCGGCGGAAGCCAATCGGGGAAAGTGGATGGACTGAGTCGCTAGTCCACAGTGATGCCCAACAAACGCCTAGCGATTAGTTGCGGGTGATACGCTGTTCCTGCAGTAGCCCATAGTATATGAGCAACTAAAGAGTTATCAGCACTTGTCAGTATAGGAAACCCCATTGCGGTGTACTCTGTATTCCCATGAATCACAGCCAAAAAAGAAAAAAATATGATAGATGGTCCTAATAGAAAATGATGGATAGTAGTAAAAAAATTCGTTGTATGAATCGACTCTTTTTAAGAATATACAGAAGAATATGAACAAAGAAGAAATCTCTATACCAGACCAAAAAAAAACTCCATCTCTATCAAACCAGACAGTCACCCGGATATCAACCAGTCAAATCAATAAATCAATAAACCGCATCATCTCATAAATCATAAAACAGATTTTCTTTTCTGTTTTAGCTTGTTTGCGAAACTCAACCAGCGAGTGCCATCTGTTCCAGACAGAGCAGTCGACCACCTCAGGGCCAACTGATATCCTGCACAGCAAGACAAGAAAGTGATAGCCGTAAAAAAAAATTGGACGAAAAATGAGTGTCAACACTGATTTGCCAATTTTTTAATTGCCAATTGTAACGACGAAAGAAGTGTCGATCGGACAGCCATGCGTAGCGTGGTCATCCTTGGGCTGCAGGTACGCCTCGGCACACTGCTGGTCCCCAGCCGCGCAGTTGACACTGGGGCAGTTTTGGCTGGTCTGGGAGGGCTCGACAGAGAAGCCGTACTTGGTGAACTCGGAGTTGCTGCCCATGTTGATGCACGACATGTCCCAGAAGATGGTGTCGCCGTTTTCGGTATATTCGAACTGCAGGACATCGTCCTGGCTGGGGGTGGTGGCCAGCTTGATGGACACGCCACCGCCGTTGCTGTTGGTTTGAAATTGTTCCGAGTAGGAGCCGCCGCCCGCAGAGAGGGTCTTCATGTCTCCAGCACTACTAGAGACGGACCACGCGTAGACGTTTTGCCCCAGTTTGTTGAGAATTTGCACGCCGCCGCTGCCGCCACCTCCGGTCCCGTCGCGAGCCTTGATGGGCATGGCGTGGGGGAGGGCCGAAGCGAAGGCGGCCAGGGTGGTGAAGAGACCGAGCTTGGTGAACATCATTTTGAAAGTGAATGTGTTTTGTTGGTTGAAAGTAGAGAAAGGAAGGCCTGTTCCAGGTGGAATAAATGTGACAAGACAAGAGAGAGAGAGAGAAACACTAAGCTCGATCTCAGACAGTTAAAAAGATTATAAGAGAAAGACTTGTAGATCTAGAAAGATAGAGAGAGAATGTCTTGCTGATGATGAACATGAACAACCCGCAGGAACAGGGGTTTATATAGCTTTTTCAGAGGCCACAACACCGGCTCGGGGGAACACAACGAACAACAGCACAAACCAACATCTTCTCCGCCAGAAGAGAATTATCGTGGCCACCATCTCCAATCAGAACAATTCCCGAAAACTAGGGCCCTTTTTTTCGTACCTGGCAGTACTGCCGTGGATCCAACGAACCAGCCTTGCGCTGGAAACGGTCCATCGTGTCTGGTGTCTGGTGTCTGGGCTAGTTCTGGACTGTTGTTCTACTCCGTATGTCCTTATGGCGGGTCTCTCTCATGCATTGGTCAGACCAGGAAAGGTACTGCAGGTACACTTAGGGCCAATCATTTCACTTTGGGCTGACTGGGAACCGTGGCAATAAACGGTTCAGCTTACTGTAAATACTCCAACTCCTGCGGAACCGGACTATGCTCGTCTATGGATACTTGACAAACAGAAGCAAAAAAGAAGGGAAAAGAAGCAAAGAATTGTGAACTGTGTTCCATGGTTCGGCCCACCCGTCCACGCGGTGTGTCTTTTTCTCTTCCTTTCTTTCCTTCTTTTTTTCTTTTTTTCTTTTTGTCTGTTTTGTTTCGTGATGCTTCTGGGGGTTTCATCTGTTGCCTTCATTTGACCTGTGGTTGTTACAAGACCATCCAATAGTAATATCCCATCTTATAAGTTCCCCTTTTCGATGCCACTGTCCGTGACATGTTTGAAACTGGTTATTAAAACAATGGGCAAAAAAAAAAAAAAAAAAAAAAA
>PQMF01000247.1:0-25513 GCA_003004485.1 Aspergillaceae sp. MA 6039
TTTTTGATCATGTCGCGTTATGGTGCTTGCATTGTCCTTATGTTACGAGGTTCATTTGGAAAACACCTTGCATCAGTTGTATTATGACTTGTCATCTTATGTGTTATGATTGGGAAATTGATACCACTGAACTTCTTTTGTCTTGGATATGCGAACTATTATACTATTGATGCACCTATACTAACTATTATTCTTATTACCATAAGGCATCTGTTAGGTGTTTGGGCGTTGACGACAAGGGTGTGGTTTTGATGCAAGGGAAAGGAAAGAACCAGAATACAATTATATCCAAAAGTGTTTCATAACCAGTCAATTCAATTCAATTCAATTCAATTCAATTCAATTCACTCTAATCATCCCACACAGGGACCAAGCTTCTAATCTCATATGGCGATCACATGCCCCGCATCCCGCCTTGGAACCTTGTCGGAACTTCAGCTACCAACGTAATTCAACACTTTTACCAACATTGAGAGACAATTGACCACCCACATATTTATAATGCAACTGGGTCTCTCAGAGAACCTATCTGCGCTGGTTGCTAGACGCTTTACAGCAGCTAAAGAGGGCGGCCATTTGGTTTTCTCCTCAACGCAACTTGCTAATATCCATGCTTCTGGGATACCGGTGCGCTCTTCCCTCCCCCCAAATACGGACATCGAAATTGATGTGCGTATTAAAGAGCAACTAGTAATTAACACGTGGGTATGTATATAATAGTACCAGCTCCGCTACTGCCCAGCCCTCGCCAAAAAGCCTTCCGCGCTCCCCAAGCCCTCCGACGAAGGCGAACGACCAAAGCAGAAACCCGATCCTTTCGATAACCCGGCCACTGAACTTCTCATCGCGGAGTTTCCACCTGGGATAGAAAACCAGAACCAGGGCGCAGGAGGCTACCGTCTCCTTCTGAACAAGTTCCCCGTTATACCGAACCACTTCATCCTCGCGACGAGGGAGTGGAAATCGCAGACGGATTTATTGGAGAAGGAAGATATCGAAGCAACGTATGCATGCATTAAGGCATGGGGCGAGGAGAAAAGCGCCACTGGCGATGGGACGGGCAAGCGGTTATTCGCGTTTTTCAACTCCGGCCCTGAAAGCGGTGCGAGTCAACCACATCGCCATATACAGTTCTTGCCTGTTGAGGCGATGACGGAGCAACCAATTGATGGGACGGGGACGGACGGGTTGGCTTGGAGGCCATTGATTGATATGATTATGGAGTCTAAGAGCCGGACGCAGTCGGAATACAGGTGTTTGGATGAATTACCATTCGCACACTTCGCGCTCCCGTTGCCGCCTAATCCATCCGCTGATATCTTGCATGCCATCTACCTTTCCCTCTACCGGGCCGCGGTCTTAACTGCAAAAGCAGCAGAAGACACCAACCTAAACGGAGACGGGGCTCAACCCTCTGGCCCAGCAGCTATCAGCCACAACCTCGCCATGACCGAGTCCGCGATGATGATCTGTCCACGTCGCAACGAAACCGCCCACATCTCCGTGGATAAGAACGCAGCGGGAGGCGATGACGGGTCGATCGTTGAGTCTGGAATTCTTGCCCTCAATGGGACGATTCTGGCAGGCACATTTATGGTCAAGGCGGAGGCCGAGTGGAATGAGCTACGGCGGAATCCTGAGATCTTGGTGGGTGCTTTGGGGACAGTTGGGTTTGCGACTGGGTCAGGCAGGGCTTCGTTATGATCATCATCAAAGATATATATGATTGCTTGATTGATTCTATTACTATTAGATCTGTTTTCTATTACCCAGAACTCCGCCCTAAGCCTAATAGACAGTCACCCAAGATAAACAATACTTTTCCAAAGTCCTCGCTACGCTTTTCGATTACCAAACTACCTGAACCAAGATTACAAGAGCCGCACACACTCTTCTTGGATGCTTGCCTGCTGTAAACCAAGTTCAACGCCCTCCATCAACGCTATTCACCTCCCACCACTTCTTCTTGCAAGTCGCATTTCCGAAATGGTACGATCCACCGTGCGCCCAGATGTACTGCGCCACTTTCTTCCACGACACTCTGGGTGGCCCGCCACTAGCAGCAGCGGCGGCGCTGGGAGAGTTGGCACCACTGTTGGCAGTAGGCGAGCCCCGCAACCGACCAAGCGAACTATGCGCCTTTCGATGCGAGTGCATCTCCATCTCAAATGAGTAGATACTAACCGCCTCGCATAGGAGGTAGATCTGTTCAAGAGTCAATAGTTAGCACCAATCCATCCGAACAACATGGACAAAGAAAGGTAGAAAGGTAAGGGTGGCATACATCTCTGTCCTCCCACTGCGGTCTCCTGACCCGCTGGCCCTTGGATTTCGTCAACGTCCGGAACCGACCTCGAAGGGTAGACTCTGCTTCTTTGAAGTTACCGATGCGTTTGATGTCTTTGTACGAAAGGCCGCGACGCTTGCAATCTATTAGGAAGGCATTTCGGCTGTTGGGCGTCTGGGAAGCTGTTGCCGGTGGTGCTGGTGCTGTGGCTGTGGTCGTAGTGGCCGCGTTTGGATCCGTGGTACTTTGAGATAGCTGCTGGCGTTGGAGGATGTGGTCTCGATGTTTGGCTGGGATGGTTGTAGCGGTGGTAGTCGTAGGAATTTGGTTTGGAAAAGTAGTAGCCGTTGGGTACATAGGCTGAGACTGAGGTCGAGATGGAATAAGTCGAGAAGAAGCGTTTCCATCCTGGAGAGACACGGAAGTAGGGACAGCGGCACCTGGATACGTAAATGGCACCGTTCGTGGCCTTTGCGAGGCATAAAAAGAGCACATCTCTAGCCCTCCACCTCCGTAGACATTCATAGCATATGGAGAAGATGGAGCCTCAGAATGAAAAGGGTTGTCTACCAGCGCCAGGCCATTGGACATCATGGTCTCATTTGTGGACGGTGTGCCGGTAATGCAATTGCTTTCCCATCCAGCGTTCTTATTAGCAGAAGAAGAAGGATTGGAATACTGCTGGTTCCCATTACTGGATAGTAGACAAGGCATGCTGGACATGCTGGGCCAAGTAGAATTAGGGCCAGTAAAAGGAGCTGGGTCTGCTGGGCGCATATTAGGGTTCCAGGCGTATGGCAACGTAGAAGGAGAAGATGAGGCAGATGAAGATGTAACGGAAGAAGATGGCGAACAAGACCAATAAAGGGGAGGAAAGGTACTGAGCGTGCCCGACACAGGCGTGCGAGTGTAGGTGGCATCTTCGAACGTTTCAGGCGAGTTCTGGTCATACAATAGAGAGGATACATCGTCTGAGCTGCAGTTTGTCAAGCCTGGATCTAGCAGTCCGTCAGCTCATATTTTGTGCCCTGGATTTCGGAATCTAACTAACCAGTATCAAAAGGCGAAGTAGTTTCCCTTTTCAAATTAGAGTTTCTGTCGTCGATGCCATTTAGTGAGGCATAAATATTCTTATCAAACCCATAGAAACCTGTCTGTGGGTTCATGATGATAGACCCCGTTTTTTCGTCTGACAAGGAAAATGACAACGGCCTCGATGCCGGAAACCCGGCTTCTGGCACACCAAGTTCAGTACCAGGGAAACAATGGCTCATGCCTTGTGGTGCTAGTGGGGAAAATGTTTCAGGAAAGCAGTATTGGAGCTGTTCCTGTTCCAAAGGCAATATCCTTCCGTCGTGATTGTTGCTGGCATAGGCCGCGTTCTGCGCCATGTTGAGTGGATTGGTCTTGAAATGACACTGGCTGATGATCAGTTGAAATGACCCTGGAAGATCAGACTCGCCGGGGCGTGACAAACCTCTCCTTTTTAAAAGTAAACAGCAACCACACACCGCTTCTAACAACCAACTAGATGGCGATATCCAGATAAGGTGAGACTAGATGGCGATGATGGTGTTGACGAGAATGAAGATGCAGGTGCAGCAACGTGCATAAGATACCAATGCTAGTGGCCGGGCATGCACGTCGACCGTCAAGCTTAACGGTGTCCTGCAGGGCTGGGGAAATCTACCAGCGTCTCAACGTCCCTGGATAAGATATAGATGGAGAGGTTTCACCTGCTGATTCGGGTGGCAGACTTGTTAAAGTGAGACCTTTAGTCGGGCCTTTGCTTAAGGATGCCTGAATCCTTTAGATGATGGATGGAATAGAATATGGTGATGAGAGAAGATGAAGAAAAGAAGAAGAGAGCAGAGAAATATAAGGGTGAATACCCTTCAATTGTCGAGTAGACGCGGACTTGACATCAGAAGCTATCATAAATCCTCACTGATCAAAGTACGAAAGAAGCTCGGGTTGGATCACCACATGGTTTTCTACTCCTCGAGTCCCTACCTCCTCACTCTTGGCCATGGCGCTAACGTATAGGAAGGGGTCGATCATTGCAAGCCATACCGATCAATAGCTTCCACCTGTCTGCCTGTGAAGAAATAGAAAAGGAACTACGACCTCTTAGCCGAACCGAACTTGTTCTTCCGGTCCATGCACACGCAGGGGAAGTGAGACACAGGGAAAAGCGAGAACCGGATCGACTTTGCTTTAGCTCTGACACTATATCGTCGATGATCAATCGATGGGTCTCCTTAGAGACGGTTCCGTCTGCTCTCCATAAAATAATTAATCAAACGCTAGTATTAGCAGTTTACCAAAGTTCTGGAATGTCTCTGGAGGGATTCTGTCGGTCCACGAGAGCATACCGGAGAAGCCGACGGGGGTATCGGAAGCCATGCAGGTATTTGTTCGCGTAAATGGAAAATAAAATACACCAGGTGGTACCATTGGCGCAGAGTACGGTACCAAAAAGAAATGAGAGACTAAAAACACAGGGATATGGGATATGGTTTGGGAGAATACAAAATTGCCCCAGTAGTTGACGGATGGCCGCAGAATTAGGGCTAGATCTCATACGCATGTTTGCACGCATTGCTGCAGCCCAGACTTTAGTTGCGTTTTCTTTGTTTTCCCTTTGTTCTGCTTCCTGCTTTTCTGTTGGCTCTTATTGCTTCTTTATTGCAAATACTATGTACCCCTTCTTGGACACGTGAATAATAAATTATGCAATTATGTGCTTCATTGACAGACGTTTGTTGGACAATCTATCCAGAAACATGCTTCAACCTTCCCACTGTTTTATGTTCTTGTTTATTTTTATATACTTGTCATTATTTCTCGATAAAAGTGGTCTTCACTTCAGATATATTTTGTTTCTTTTTCCGCGGATGGTGACTGGTCAATGGCTAGCAATATTTCTCTTGCCACCATTATTATTACCACAGAGTACTCTGGTTCATTCATGCAGGCGCTCCTCCACATGAGTCATATTCTGAATAGAGAAAAGGATGGTCATGGGGAATCTCAAACCAGTTTTCATGCATACAATATGGACCCTTTATATGATGCATGGTACATATAATTTGCTTGTCACGAGCACTAATGTATATACAACCTTAGGGCTACATCACATACATAGAAGAAACATGTGTACTGGATACGATGCTTCCAATATCCCCCCTTATTCAGCCCATTCCAAGATCCACATCTTGAACGATTCTCTGACACTGACGATAGCTCCACTTCCCGTTTCAAACGTACATAAATCGAGGCCAGGGATCATAGCAGTAAGCACGTTTGCTCCTCAAACCCCGCGTCAAATCCATCCACGGATCTCTCGTCCCGGCTGATACCTGCATCACTCCGACGTAGATATTAGGACCAATTGGTGCACTACAGGGCCTTCAGGGTTCTGGAAATAGTACATTTGGGCCTTGCAGATCGATCTTCAAAGCGCCTGTCTAGATGGAGACTGATCTGTTGGCATGCATCCGCTTGTCCACGGTTGAGTCGACCCATAGCGTTGTAACAGTAGCAATATCATTACTTGCCTATGTATGTCAGGTTGGAGAGATCTCTCCCTAATTCCTCTGTACATGTAGATGCATCATTTACGATCTTTCGCGGAAGCGTGAAGGGTTCGATTTAGATCTCCATGAGGAAGCCAGACCACAGGACAAGATGACCTGTACCGGAAATTGTTCTTCACGCATGGCGTGGCATTTTGGATTAGGCATGTTCCGTAAAACTCCCTGTGCATATTGGAACATATACACATGACTTTCACTATCTTCCAGTGTTCCCTCTCCTGCCCCTCCAACCAAAGTTTGATATCGAAAAATGGTCTGCCGCGAGCCGTTCTGCTGTTTTGATTCAGTTCGGTTTGCATCCGAGAAGCAGGAGGGAGACATTTAATGCCAGGCAATTGAAAGCAAAATGGCTTCTTCAGCCGGGGAGATTAAAGCTGACCCGTCATTTCGAAGAGATTGTTTGCTTGTGCTTAAGTCTCGCTTTATTGTCTCCCCTTTCCTATAGCTATTCCGGATCCCTAGGAGCTTGGCGAACAGATTAAAGGTTCATAGCCTTCAGCCCCTGCGAATCAGATCATGACTAGGCTGACCTGCCACTTGCCGGACTGACCTCACCAAGCAGGTGGTTCCGAACATTATCCGTCCCCTTCACTGGTTGAAAAGCTTTGCATGCTCTGCTGCGGAGTAATACACACCTGGCAAGATGGAGGATCAATGGTCACCACTCGCAATGTTGGTGGTATCAGTGTCATCTCTCGCCCACTTTCGCCCTCACTCACCCGTCTATCGTGCCGCATTACTCGATCTTCGACCTCTTTGCTGCTTCGACGATCCAAAAGTCGGTCAACAAATAGCACTGCAACAAGTTAGATGCGAAAGGAAAAGCTATTACCAATAAGCGGGAAGCAGACCGAACAGTAACACAAACGTAAACGCATAAAGTATAGTTGGGGACATCATGAAAGAGTAGGCTAGCCAAAAATGACCGGTAAATGAAACCAATCCGCAAAGGAAGCTGGCCAGGACAATGCGCACAGAAACCGCAACCGTAAGGTACGTTTTGCGCTTGTGGCGACGGGAGAGCATTGCAAAGGCAGCATAAAGAAGCATTGCCAGAGATGCAACACTGAAGAAGTACACATACACAAAACCCAGGAGCTTCATATACATTTGTAGAAGCTGGATGTTGTTCAATTGGATAATATCTATTCCTTCCGCTGGATGGACGCCCATACTCGAAAAAAGGGCCGCAGTCACATTTCCCAACAAATCGCCAATTCGGTCGTCGGAGATGGCTAGGGCAGCTGGGCTGGAGCCGCCTGGACAAAATGGTCGACGGGGCAGCTCCTCCAAAATTGCAGAAATTGCAGCTCTTTCTTTGGTGGCACCGCGATTATAATCGATCTCCATATCAGCAATCGTACTTTGCAGAAGCCTAATGGCACGTTCCGCATTGGGCCGCGGTTCCTCGCAGGCGTACATAATCGTTTCTGTTAGATAGGTGATCTTCAATGTTATGTCTAAGGTCAAAGCGAGGATTCCTGATCCCTCCAGTAACAAAACCAGAACCACGTGGAATGGATAATGAAGTTGGGCCCAGAGCTGCTGTGTGATCTTCCCTAAGGCTTCTCGTGGTGTAACATCAAAATATGCCAGCCACAGGACATACTAGTAGCAGAAGAACAAGCAGTCAGTAAAAAAACCATGTTCATGGTGAAGGCCATCCGAAACACACCACATTACTGGTAACACCCAGGATATGGACAAACGACCACTTGGTCCAGCCCCCAGGCCGCACTGTCTTGTTGACAATCCTTGTGACCGCTATGACGCCTTCTCCAATAATGATCAATGTGAGGAGTCCCATTCGCACGTTGAGATGAGTGTCTTGGAGTCCTATACCAGGAGTGGCGCAGGATATTCCCATAACCGCCCACATCTCAAACCCAAATACCGCAAACCAAACGGTCCAAATGTAGGACCGAAGCCCAGTGTGCTCCCTGAAGGCGAAGAATAGCTGTGAATTATACAAAACATGAGTACGGCTTGATAAAGCCAATCGCGGTAGGATAGCACCCGACTTACCCCGAGATAGATGACGCTCGACGCAACAAGGGTTGCCACTATACCATTCATACCCTTCGCAGTATCCTTCATCTTCTTCCTGATAACGATACTATTGACGTAATACTGAGTGGCTAATAGTGTCCGACTCCCAGCCAATAGAAAGCTCAGCGACTGAAACGCCCAGACGTTCTCGTCTTGAATTCGGGTCGTGAATCGTGTTCCAGCCGAAGCAAAACCAACCATGACAGACAACTGTGCTGCTTTGCAAAGCCGCTCGAAGACTGAGTCACGCGCAAATCGGATGTCGAACAGAGTTACCTGGAGCCAAGTAAACCAAATAACGCCCAAAAAGCCGATGTATGCCCCTAGAGCTGTCATGCCAGAAGATTAGGGTCCCAGTTCGGTCACAATAGAACTATTACGCTCAATGTCCGTAACACACCTTCCACGTTGTTAATTTCATGCGTAGCCGTAAACGTCGATAAATTGGCTACGAAGAACAGGTCAAAGAAGAGCTCCATCGGAGTGGCGTCTGCATGCCGATAAAGCTGACCAGTCGCGTCGATAGGACTATCAAACCAACGTACACCAACATACTGTCTTGCAGAGCGGAGCGTAAGTCCATAGTCATATTGATCCTTGGGTTTGTAAACTCACTGTGTGGATTCATGGGTGCGTGCAGTTCTACGCAAAGGCTGCCGGAACAGAGAAAAGAACGGTGATTCAGGCATATTAGAAGAAAACCAAGAAATTTGAAAAAAGTAAGATCAATTCATGGGGTATCATATCACGGTAATTGATGATGTTGGTAATATGCTGATAGCTGCAGGTGTTCCTAGAGGTCAGGTTTGACAAAACCAGATGTCACTCAGTCGGGGAAGAGCAACTGCCCTCAAATACAAAAAGGGCAGCCGCGATGGACTGAAAATCCAGTTTTAAATCACGATTCATTCTCAGAACTTCCCGTGGATATAGCCATAGGAGCGCCAATATTCTCCAGCCCTCGCGAGACCTGTAACTCGCCTGCTGCAGATGCTTCATCGGAGCCGGGAATAACGCCAGCTTCCAGCTTGAGCTTTTCATAATTGTCACCAGCTTCCTTAATCAAAGCCTGAATTTCCACCTCTCTGGCTGCTATGTCCGCCTTTTCCTTCCTTAGCTCTTCCATACGGTTGATCATCTGCGTCCTTGACTTTTCCATAACAGCAAGGTTGGTACGAAGACGGTCCGTACTGCTCGACAGGCGCGGAAGCGCAGTCATCTTTGGTGGGGTCCTTGATCGGTCTATATGATCATGCCCTCCATGGCCCATGGCGGCCCTAGTCTGGTTCGCTTCATAAGCGGCCTTCTCCTCGAAGTCCGAATCCTCCTCATCAGAAGCGACTTCAGCATCGTCGATCAATTCTCGCATTTCTTCGCGTTGTCTTCGTTTCTGCTCGCGCTCTGCTTTTCTCCCGAGCGAGATCCTGCCGTCTTCCACGAATTCATCAAAACCTTCAGCGAAATCTTCGTCGTCTCGGATTAGCCTTGTGTCTATTGATTCGTCGCCCTGGTCGTTTGGATCCAACTCGAGAACTTGCCCAGGATCATTCAATGAGATATATTCGTCCTCCTTTATCAAGCCGGCGTTGTGTTCCTGGGCTAGCCTCGCTCGCCTCTCCTTCTTCTCCCTGATCTCGGCTTCGCTGGGAAGTACAGACGGCGCTGAAACCTTCATAACCTCACCGAACTTTGCCGCAACATCCACCGTCCGTTCCTTTTCTTTTTCCGTCATGTTCTTTGGCGTGACGGGCGTCGAATCCCGGAGTTCCTTCAAGATGTCCTCACTGTAGCTTTGTCTATTCTGATCCATACCGACCCTAAGAGGAATGTTCTCTGGCGCCAAGCCTCGCTGTAGCGCGCTTTTCTCGACCGCTCGTCTCCCCAGGCCATGTCGTTTGGGTGTAATGACTTCGCTTTGATCTTCGCCATCGTCGTTCATTGATGTCTCTCCGGCGTTGAAAGATACGCGCACATTAGATTTTTGTTTGCTCCGGGGATGTACTGGCTTCTTAACAATTGGTTCTGAGCCTGCGAATTATTAGCCTCTAATCAAAGATTCCCTAAAATCGACATACCTTGTCCGCCACCTTCGTCGTTTTCTTCATCGCCGCCAATCTTGCGAGGCTTCCTTCGATTTGCAAACGCAGAGCTCATCTTCAGGTAGGACTGTACAGAAAATTTAGAATCAACATGTAATTAAAGTCCAAAAGTAGTGATCAAATATCCCATCTTTGATCACCGAAGCTCCGCTTTTTGGAGCTCCCCGGAACATCTTTTCTCCGACCAAACCACACGTCTTCAAAAGTCCGCGCAACAAGAAAGTACGAACATCACGGCGGGAGATTCGACGAGCACCGGAATCAGCCAAGATGCGTCAAGCCCAACCGGAATTGAAGAAGGTATGAGGCGGAGATCCTGCGTCCTTATAGCTTACGAAAAGAATCTCAGCTGACCCTTTTTTGCTCCCACCAGTACATGGAAAAGCGGGTATTCTGCCAACTGAACGGCGACCGCAAAGTCATTGGTGTCCTAAGAGGTTACGATGTGTGTGGACATACCTACCGTTCCTATATCTATTGATGTGCTGGGTCACCAGCCATGGTCAATTGGGATCTATAAGATATGGGTGGAATATACCTTGAACAGTGGTCTGATATTCGGTGCTATAGGTCTTCATGAACCTCGTACTAGACGATTCTTTCGAAGAGAAGTCGGGTGGAGAGAAGGTCGCTATAGGCATGGTGGTAAGGCGACGAGACCATTCTATAAACCATTTCTGGGAATGTTGCTAAGAGCATACTAGGTCATCCGCGGTAACTCCATTGTCATGCTTGAGGTCCGTATACTTTTCCCTTTCCGCATACAGCATTTCTTTCTTTGGGTCTCTGAACTGACATTATCTTCCCTTGACAGGCTTTGGAACGGATAAGTGAGAAATAAATGAGATGCGCTACGGGCTGGAGATGGATGCTATTCGAAAGGCTTTTATCTCTTTTCTGCTACCTCCCAGCGGGTATTCTAATGCAACACGGAGTTTACGGGTCGGTTTCTCATAATGGTATGATTAAAATACTTTGGATTCGATGTATGTTTCTTTACGGAATACTAGAAGCTCTAGTATAAAGCGTCGCGATTGATGCCTCGGGCGACGACGATCCAGCTTCAAGTGGAAAATAAGTTTGATTATTGCGCAAGTGCAAGACATCATGCATGACTACAAAAGCCAGAAGATATCTCATGAACGCAAAGGGGGTTTTAGTAAACACCAGAATAGTGAGACAAAGGGCAACTTTAAGAAAAGACTGGGAAATATAAATGCATTCCAAACTCCATGCCTTTTAAACCATTCAATCCCCACCATGAAAAGAAAAAGAATATGCGGCAATATACATCAGAAGAAAGGTAACAGAATAATAATCTATTTTGATTTCTGTCCAATCTTTAGCTTTAATTTCAGCCCGCCTCCGGGAGTAGCTGGCGTGGATGGAGTTCCCGGTGTCGACGGTTGAGGCGCTGGCGAAGCCAACTTGTTCGGAATATGTAGCTTCGGAATTGATTGTGGACTAGAGGTTGATGATGGAGTGCTGGGACTAAGCTTGGATTGTTTGAAAGTAATGCGAGGGCCCGGTGGTGGCATCCCTTGGTCGTCACGTTTGCGCTTTGCCGAAGCAGCCGCGGCGTCCTTCGTGAGGGTAGTGCGGACATGGTCGGATCTGTAGAAATGCAAGCGACCCTGGAAGAGTACGTTAGTATGCGGTATGCTTTTTTCGGATCCAATCCAAGGCTTACCTTTCCAAGGTGCTGCACTTTCCAGTACCGCGGGTATTTCAAAGACACCTTAACTGAGGTGATTGGATCATATAAGACCCGACAGAGGTCCGTAAACTGAGAGAGTTCCAATAGTCCAATGCATGGAGAATTGCACGCGGCCCAAAGCGACTCTTTCAGGCCCTGGTCTTCAGAGATCTCCTTCCTAAGGGCCTCCATGGCCCCAGGGACAGTCTGACGACGCGCAAGATCGGCTTGTCGGACTTCAGTGCTAGACTCTTGCTCAATGATCAAGCCGTCATTCTGAGCGGATGGCTGATTGACTGGCCCGCGGCCAAATGCAATGAGAGCCAACGCCTTGCTCCACAGTTCATGCAGTCGATGCCGAAAACTAGCCGAGGAGTCACTTGACATGGCAAAAATGAACCATTTCATCAGCTCGGGACTTCTGAATAAGTCCATCTCAACAAGACACTCAAAAGCATCTAATCGGAGTAGGTCGTATGTTCCAGCGCGGGTATACGGCAGAAATTGCATGAAATCGAATCCCAGGATGTTGGCCTTCATGAGCTGCATCTGACAACGTAGTGCCGCCCGTGAATAAACGTTTTGGTACGAACTGGACCATTCATCCATCCTTCTGTATCGATCAATCTCGGCAACGGCGTCTTCCTCCAATTGCTCTTCGGCTTGAGTCTCCAGGACTCGTTCCATGTCGAAATCATCCAAATCATCGTGACGAGTCTCGACTTTCCCCAGCATAGCGTCGCATAAAGAACGCATTAGAGTCGCAACGTAGAAATTGTCCGAAAACTGCTAAGTGTAAGAACGGATCCTAGATATCGACGGCCTGTTATTTAATATTACTTACCTCGTTGTTCGAGTTATCATTGAATTTCAATTTTTCATAAAGAAACCGCTTCACCCTCATTGGTGTTTTCCCACCGTTGTCACGCACCTTAGATATGGCTTCCGGAATGACCAATTGAAGGATATACGCAGCTCTGTCGGAGAAATCGTTGGAACGGGTCATGGGTGACCCAGGGAGACAAAATAGCTCCTGGAAGGCTCTTTCTAGGTGATATAGCCCTAACCAATTGATTTCCTCCTTCGCGTGTTTCACCAAGGAGCGGGCTGCTGCTGCACGTATCCCATGGAAATATCTGCGATCCATCAATGTCCTGGCAAATATTGTGGAAATCAAGGGATGTTCTTTTTGTGCGGCCATATACTGTAGGGACTGGGAAACGGTCAGTAAGTAAAACCTGACTTGAGGAAACGACGATACCAACCTCCAACTGAGCGACAACGTCTCGGTCCTGTTGGAGCTGCGAAAGGTACATATACCCTGGCATCACTAGCGAAAGCTTGCAAATCCATTCGAAATCCGCATCCATACGAATCCATTCATAGGATTCCTGGCCCATTCGTTCCTCATCCTCTTTGCTCCAATCGGCCAATCTCCAATCCTGCATTTCGTCGTCGGTTTGCAGGACATCGCCAAGGCAATAAAGCAAGACATCTTCCTGGGCTTCTGCACTTGGGTCTACCCCCGTGACAGCGGCCGCGCGTTCTTTTTGCCTCTTATTTCTCTTTAGGCGCTTGTACTTGGTATTATAAGGAATTTCAAATTTCGTGACACCTTCTTTAATTTCAACGATGTGCTCGTAGGGAGTACCGTCTGCTTCGTGAATCCGAATCGTCATAGAGCCTGTAAAGACGGGTTGCACACTGCCCGCGTAAACTCCGCGGATCTCCTCTTTCACATCTCGCATAAACGTATCCTTTCCAAGATCACGTGTTGTCGGCTGATCTGACTGGACCTGTTTGATCATCATCTCAACGACCAACTTCTTTTTGTTGAATCTTTGTGTAGCCTGGAAACGCGGGCACCCAGCGCCATAGACCCATTGCTGGAAGAAGGCATCCAATTTTGCGTGGCCAAGCCTCTCACAAGTCTTTTGGAAATAAGCACTCGTGATGATGCTATTAGGCATGTCGCCGGCTCGAGAAGCTATAAAGAGCCGAGAAACGATCCGGGCCATGGTAGCCTTCCCACTGGCCTTCGTTAGACGGCGGTCAAGAATGAACAAGACAAGAGGGGCCTTGAGTGCGATGAAATCATATTCGGATCGGTCCAACTTCAAGATATTACCCGTTTCGTAAATCGACGGGCGCTCGTAATCCATATCACAAACCCTATCCGACATTTGCTTTAACCGGAATCGGTATTCATTGTTCCCACATAGGACTTTCATGAATATGTCTGTGATATACCACGCGATGCCAACCGTGACCCAGGAATCAGCGGGCTCTTTGGGGATGATATTAATGCCTGACCATTGGCAAGATAGTGAATAGACGAGAGCTCTTGTGGTGTCGTAAATGGGGTCGATAACCTCCTCTGGGAAAAGCAGGTGACTACTACAGATCGACAAGCATGCCGTAGGAATGGCAGTTTCCGGAGAATCATCCACGAAACACATTTTGTAGCTCGAAAATGGGTACGATCCGCAATTGATCGAGAAGTAGTCGACAGCAGTCGGTAAGGGAAAGCATGTATTCCGGGCTTCTTCAGATCTCCCAGGGAGGCAGAAAGCTTGTACCGGGGTAGACGCTTGAACAAGGCGTTCATCCTGGTCGTTTTCACGGAAGCCGGAGAGGTTGACATACTCAAAAGGACCGACGGCAAATCCGATCTGCTGAGGTGCGAGTGAGGAATAGCATGAAAAGGAGACAGTTTTCTTGGAAGGATCTTTTGGGTCAACGATCTCATCCGTTAGGTCCCCAGAGCAGACCACCGTCAGATCTAGCGTCTCATCATCTGGGGAGAAATATCGACCATTTGCGGTCTTGGATCGGCTTGCAGACGCAGAAGATTGATCCCGGTGTCTACGATCAAACACGTCACCCAATGAACAGGGGACCTTGATCGAAAATTCCCAGGTGCAACGCGACGTGGGGTCATCAAGACAAGGAAATAGAGGACATCCGACACCATATCCCAGCGGATTTGTTGTATATGCATGTGGATAGCGCCTGTCGCCATTCCCCACCCCTACAAACTGTAAACCATCCCGGACATTGTCGATAGTGAATTCAATAGACACCGTGAGCTCTGTGAACCTCGGGAGCGATGCTTCAGGAGCTTTTGGATTCAGTTGCCCTTCGGGGTCCTCAGAAGTCGCCGTCGCACGTAAAGCCATTTGGTTTTGCGCCTCGATTGAAAGGGGATCAAGTTCATCAATGCGCACGTTCTTCGGGAGGGTCACCATCAGGTCCGGCTGCGGCGGAGTTTTCAAAAGGTCTTGTATTTTGGACGCCAGGCGCCCATGGTAGTGAGACCCATACAGCTGAAGAGTGTCGTATGGATCCGCATGCTTAACGCTTGGTGTTTTCCCATTGACCGTCACTCGCTTCACCTCCCCCTGCCGGAAATTCAAGGCAATAACTTTGAGATCCTTGACATGCGGATGGATTGTTATTTCCGTCTTTCCCTTGAGACCTCTGTTTGCGAAATCTATCTCCAACTCGACTTTCTGGTGTCCGATAGAGTAGCCCAGCCCCGGCCAGGAGGGACCGGCTGGTGTGTCGACGACGCCTGGCATCGCGCAAGATACTCAGTCGTAGACTGCGCTGTGAGCGCTGCGCGAACCAACCACCGTCATGTCCCGGCTCACTGGGCAACCATAATAGCGCCTGATGTCGTTTCGGTACGGCACGAGAAGAACGATCCGGGTGTCGCAAGGCGCAAAGAGATTATGATGGCTCGAGGAAACTTGGTCTTTCGACAGCGGGGAGTAAGTGGTCGGCGAGAAGGACAGGTCCAGCGACTGGGCAAAACAAGGCGTTATTCAGGTTTATTCAATATGCAATAACAATAGAGAAGACCCTATTGTACCGGACCCAGACAATACGTTATTGTACTTGCGAACAATGAATACGCTGCCCGACTTCTGGTAATGCATTCACTTCGAGTTTCGCAGTCGCGCGTCTCGATGCGGCGAAAGCTTGCGGAGCTTCAATTCTGCCACGTGACCGTGGTCGCCAAGGAGAGAAGAAGAACCGCCGATCGGGAGGGCCTCCTTTCTCTCTGTCTGGTGATGGTAACTCTGCTTTTCGTTTCTGGCTGACTGGCATCGTGTGTTATTATTTTGGGAGACTTTGAGAGATTGCGGCAAGAGGAGCAATTGGTTCTACGCGTTTTCCTCTTCTTTTTCTCTTTTGAATGCGTCAAGGGTCTGAAAACGGAAACACCCTGCACTCTACGGCGTTACGATTTCGCGTTTTAGATCGACAGTGAAGAGTCTGTGATAAGATGCCTGGGTTATTCAGAAGGGTCCAAGGTTAGTTTCTCAATCTGGCCACATATATTCGCAATCAAAACTGATTGATCTGTCTGCTCTAGCGATCCAAGATTCGCTGTCCGACGATGCCCTCATGCCCCTCAAAAGCTACAAATATCAGAGCGTGGACAAGTCGTTTATCTCGAGATACGTGTTGAAACATTATGTATTGCGCCTATGGGAAATATTACCAGCACACGATCCGATACTAATACTCCTGTGCTTAGTGGAATGCATTCGTCGAGCTGCTGCCGCTTTGGTTAGCGCCCAACATGGTCACTCTTCTGGGATTCTTCTTCATTATCGGAAACGTGATCCTTATCGAAGTATATATGCCGGATCTCGTGGGGCCGGTAAGAACAATTGTTGATTTCGCGGTTTTGGTACTAGATGCTGAGTTTCCTTGACTTTAGGGTCCTTCATGGCTGTACTACAGCTTCGCATTTGGCATGTGGATGTCAGTTGAGCGTTCAACCCTTGCTTGCATGATTAACGACAGCTAACAGCAGTCAAGGTACTCTACACTGGACAATGTTGATGGTAAACAAGCGCGGAGAACGGGGACGTCTAGTGGGTTGGGAGAGCTTTTCGAGTCAGTCTATAATCCCCAAATGTGTGTTGCACAGGATGCTGATTGCGTACAGCCACGGAATCGATTCCCTGAACTGCACTATGGCTAGTTTATTAGAGACTGCAGCTATGGGCTTCGGTTCGTCACAGCTCGGAGCGTACACTGCCCTGGTTCCATGTCTCGCCATGTACTTTTCGACCTGGGAAACTTTCCACACACATACCCTCTATCTGGGCTATTTCAACGGACCTACCGAGGGTCTCCTCATTGCCATCTCCATCTTGGTTGCTTCCGGATTCTACGGTCCCCAAATATGGACTCGCCCGATCACCGATCTGCTGCCCTATCCGGAACTCTTTGGAAACAATTCCATTAAGGACCTCTGGGTACCCATCCTCCTCTTGTCATTCTTCTTGGCACATCTACCAGGCTGTGTTTACAACGTTATTGCTGCTCGGAAGAAGCAGAATCTTCCTCTGACACCTCTTCTCAAAGAGATCATGCCCATGGTCGTCTTCACCGGCTGCAATTTCGCTTGGCTGTTTTCTCCGTACTCCACAATATTGTCCGAAAACCGATTGGTCCTTTACTGCACGACAATTTCGTTTGTCTTCGGACGTATGACTACGAAGATTATCCTCGCCCATCTCTTGAAGCAGCCATTCCCGTACTGGACGGTACTCATAACCCCACTTCTTGGTGGTGTCGTTCTTGCCAACCTTCCCCGGATCGGATTCCCCATGGTCAGTGCGTGGGTTGAGTTGCTGTACCTCCGCGCTTACTTTTTATTTGCTTTTGTTGTGTATATGCACTGGGCAGTTCTGGTCATCAACAGGATCACCACCTTCCTTGGGATCAACTGCTTGACCATCCGGAAGGACAAATCGGCTGCCAGGGACAGGGCTTACCGCGAGCTTGGAGAAGCCAGGCTCGACGAGGGCGGATTGAAAAACCATTAATCTGGCCCCGCTGGCCAGCAACTGGTTTTACAGCTGATGAAACTGTCGACCGAGTCGTCGATGGCTTTGACTATATATGTGGTTATCTTCACTTGAATTCACTTGGATCCCCCAAGGGTTCAATACTTGGACACGATGAGTTTCAGGTTTCAAGACCGGTATGACGTTATTTTCTAGCATATTCCTTTTTTCACCTATAAATTTGGTTACTCTATGACTATGCTCCATGCCCTTTCTGGATATAGTTTGTGTGCTTATAAGTCTGGAGATGGATGTTGGGATGATTACGATGTCGAGTATAAATGGCTAGTTGTATAGACTTAATTACTAATGTCAATAGAGTGCATGCATCTATTCCAAGAATGCCAGGAAGGCAGTCAGAATTTAATCGTTGCTTGATAGCAAGCGCTATAGGTCTCCTTGATTCCTTCCTCACTATCCATGCGTCATAATACCAGCTATCACCTGAAATTCAGTCAGCTCTTCTGCAACACTAAAGAGCATTTCGAACCCGATCAATAATAATAATAAATTATATCTATCTAGAAACGAAAAACCTGAATCACTCCAATGCGAAATTATAAGAAAAGAAGAAGAAAACTATAAGAAGTATATCCATAACCTCATGACCGAGCATACCTCTTATACAGACGGCATTAAAAGAAGACAGACAATTAAGACATCCGCCCGAAAAGAAAATCCTTGACTACAGGCGAGCCGGCGAATTCGGGGTTCAAAAGGACGCAACTGCCAGTCATGATTAGAAAATGCCCCTAAGTGGAAAGACTGGGCTGGGAATATCGACTCACTTGAGGAAATATTCGAGTCCAACTCGACGCGATTCGAGAAATGATGGACGAAATCTAACTAGAGGTTTGTCAGCTGCAGGATTTTTGATGATGAAAGTCGGGATCCGTTCTAACGTACATAGGACACTCTTTGGTGGCAGAGCCGGAAGAGCGTTCTTTGCATGAGGGAGGGACTCCCGCAGCTGTTGTCGTAGGGTATCGAACTCAGAGTATCTGTCGGAGAAGCAAGATTGATCAGAACGGTTCGAGAAAATGCATGCAAGAGTCCATGTGTACACCAACCTCATACGAACCATAATCGGACCACCCTATAATAATCATCCGTTAGTCCACACACAGCCAACCTCCCCTGGCTAGACAAAACTCACATCCAATGTCTGTATCCTACAGCTCCACACCACATAAGCCCCCACCCCCGTCTTCCCCTGCACAACAGCATGGTCATCCACAGAGACACTCCTCGCCCATAGGCCCCGACTACTCTCCGAATTTGGATCCTCTGTATGATCTTCCAGTGTAATCGCCGGCAGCGGCTCAAGCGACGTCTGCGACGCGCGCGATGAGTTCCGGTGGTGGCTCCAGTATGGCGGAATCACGCCTGATACGCGACGATCTCTAGTGTCGTTGACGGACGATGGTGATGGGGGTACTCTGTCTTGTTGTGGGTGGTGGATGGTGCCATTGCTCGCGTTCGCGGCGGCCTCTGGGGTCGTATTCTTGCTGTTGTCGGAGGGCTGGGTGAAGGAGGGGAAAGGTTGCGGCCGAGATTCCGGACCGGAGTCCTCATGCGCTGACTCCATCCATTAGACGATTTCTGGGCACAGGTTGGAGAAGGACGTTTTGAGTAGTGGATAGCTATGGGGTATTGGGATCTCCATTAAATTAGCTGCTGTTTGGAAGGATCAATGGACGAACACGACAATGACCCAAGAACCTACAAGCTTAAACAATCTTCGAGTGCTTGCTCAGATAAAGTAGCAGTTGACAGGAGCAAACGATTATAATTGAAGAGGTTATCGAAATGACGAGCTCCCGGCCATCTGGAGAACTGACAGCGCAACCGGAGGGCACGGGATCTGCTCATTGGCCGGTGCTAGTTGTGGGGCGATCACGGGACCACGTGCTCTTCTGCAGAGATATTGATGGCATAAAGAGACTACGAAATCAGCTTTGAATATAGAGGCAATTTGATAACGCGCTATTGTGGTATCACATAACAAAATATGTACAGTACATATTAATAAATTCATATTACATAATAACGCCTCCTAAGCCCATGAAACATGCTGCGCTCAGCTACTCGCTGCACATGAGAAGCTGCCGCCACTAGGGTCATCGTGGATGGCTTTCCCGGAGACATAGAGACCCAGACCGCACTGTGAAAGTTAGTAAAATGAACAATTAAAGGGTCGAATGAGTGCATATAGACGTACGAGACATGCGCCGATACCGACAGTGAAGACATTGAGAATGGTCAGGGCGAATTTCCCCGGGGAGGAAAAGTAGAGTCCCTTGTTCAAGAACAGCCAGAAGATACCGCTCAGGCCGTATGTGAACCAACTGGCAAAGAGTGCCGTCTGTAAAAGTCAGTATACCTTCATCTCAAGGAATAATGAACGGGAGAGCACGCATACGATCAAGCTGAGGAGGTTGCTGAAGACTGGAATGGCAGAGGCAATGATCCAGGCGACGATCCATAGGACCAGACCAATAGTGACCCAGGAGCCAACGGCGACGAGGTCACGCTTGTGCATACGGTCTGTACCCCTGAAAATCCGAACATAGACATATTTGAAAGTGATATGGCCATTGATGACACCCGCAATGATAATCTGAAAGGTCAGCTAGATTCCGTAGATTGGATCGAGTAGTTAAGGCTTACAGTCGGAAGCGCGATTCCATAGGCGATCTTGGAGATAAGAGGACCGGCCGATCCCAGGGCCGGAGAAGCAACATCAGCACCCGTGAAACGGTAGATTACAATGGCGGCGATGATGTAGAGGGAGATATCTAGACCCTGCAGCAAGCAGATGGCCTTGGGGTAGTCACGGGGGTCTTCGAGCTCGGCCATAATACCAAAAAAGGCAGCGTGTCCAGCTGCAGAGGTTAGCCAGAAACGTGCTGTGGCTTGGACGGCACTTACAGAATGCAAAGACAATGTTGGTAACTGCCGTGAACCCATGGAAGAGGTTAGTCTCGACAGTGGCCTTGACAGGGCCTCCATCATCCCGCACGCCAACAGCAATCATGGTGATCATCACCGCGGAGAAGATGCTGATGAATGCTGGGGTAGATTTAATTAGCAAGCAAGAAATCTAACTGCAAGAGAAGAGAATGCCCAACTCACAAACAAGAGAAAGCCAGGACATCTTCTCAAGAGTCCGGGGCAACGAGCAAATAAACGAAATAATCATCCCAACGATCCCAAACACAATGGAACAGGTACCATGGTCGGTGATCGTATTCAGGGCGACGGTAAAAGTCAAGATATGGCTGGCCATGACAAATACCAGGAACAGCATCTGGCCGGTACCCAGCAACTCGCGACCAAACTTCCCCATCAAGACCTCACCCGCATCTGCCATGTTGGTAATATGCGGATACTTCCACTTGAACTGTCCAATGACATAACCCGTATACGTCGCGAGGACACCCAGTCCGACGAGGATGATTATAGCGGGCACCAAGCCCAAGCCCGCGACGGCCTGGGGCAGCGACAAAACACCCAGCGACACCGTTTCGGCCACCATGAGTATCCCGCATTGCCTGAAGACACAAACGCAAGCATACGGTCAGCTATGACGATCTTGACTGACAGTGTGCACCACGGTAGTTTCCAAGGAATGCAAAGAGCCTTACCACCACTTCAGCGTCTTGTATTTGACCTCCGCAAATTCCTCGTTACCAAACGGGTCTTCGTAGACTGGTGTGGGATCTTTTTTCTTCTCGTCCATGGCGAAGACCTGGTCAGACGTTGTTTTTTGTTCGTTTTCGTGGCCATGTTCCAGGTCTATGGTGGTAGGAGGAGCATCGACAATATGAGGGGACATGGTGACCGGCACACTGGACGATCAACGTCGACAGTAGGAAATAAACAAAGAGATAGAAAAATGGCCCTAGTCTAGGTAAGACGGGAAGCAAAAGAATAGGAAGACGGAGAAAATATCAAAAAAGCAAAATAGAAATAAAGGGCAGGAGAGAGCGAGAAGCGTAAATAAAGAAGAGAAGAGGGAAGACAAGGCCAAGCGAGATGAAACGGCACAAACTTATTTGTAGTGGTTGTAGCAGTAGGTCTCTTGGACAGACACAACCGCGTGGTTTACGGTGGGTCATGGAGCCGACTCGGAGACGTCCGGCCAATCATTATAACCTCATCCATGTTCTGATAGACATGGATTCTTACGCGAGATGGTTGATAAATAACGCTTGACAAAGATTACTACTCTAAATCCCATCCACTTCGTATATATACACTCATGTGTACAGCTAGGTACCATAATCCTCGCTGGGGATTACTGCATTGCGTCCCCAAGATCTTACATGCCCTGTCCTCATCAATCCGTGCCGGTTGCAGTGCTATCTACGGATGGTCTGCGCTGTGTAACGACCAAATGCCATCTTATCGAGTCTGGACTGCGGCTGATACCGAATTCATGCATAAATTACCGCTCTCAGACACACACGGCTTCTTATCGGAGCGCTTCAAATGATAATACCCGGGCATAGCTCAGCGTTTGAGTCCTATCTACACTTCGTGATAAGGTTTATCTCCACACATTAAGTTATGGAAACGTCAACTCGATGGATGATCACTGCCCCTAGTAGTAAGACTTTATCTCCTGATAGCCAATCAAGGTGACGCATTTAGTGGGGCTTTGCTTCAGTCTCACTGTCCTATTGGCCGATATATAAAGTGTTAACAGGGACTCCGAACCAATCAGAGCCCAACGAATATCAGGTTACATCTGTGGACGGAGTATGCCGCCCCCAGCACACTCAGCCGTAGACAGAGGAGCACGGGAATGGCATGCAAATACGGAGAGATCTTTATGAAGCAAGCAAATCATCATCATTCTCGTCGGTGACCGCTCTACTCCCAACCTCCGATCGATGCCGGCACCATTGAAACAGGCATCATTTACGATTCGAACCCCTCTATCGACCCAGAGATCAGCGTCTTTTTCGATGCGAGACATAATAGAAGCCGCGGGCTCTGGAAAGTGACACGTACTTTACGGGTGCTTTGACAAAAGTAGGCACAGTTCTCGGTGGGTATCCCCAGATTTTCCAACCCCAGATTCTCCATACCACTGTTGCGGTAATCTGCAGGGGTATGGAACTTGTTATGTAAAGAAATCCACTGGATCTGTGGGGCAAACGTCGCTTATTATCGGATCATGACTTTGTTGTCTGGGCATTGATTCACAGTCAGCTTTCGGCTCGTAACCTAGTCACCTTGACAGCTTTGATTTGGCACTGATGCATCTTCATGTAACAGTAAGAAGAGCGGAAAAAGGCGCAGGGCAAAGCCACCCATATGAACGGTCTGGCCAAACACTCTTATTTAACCTTTTTATTTCTAGTATCATGGCCAGGCTATGGTAATAGAGCCTATTGACCTTGCTTCGCCTCTCTACTTTATATCGCGGCTTTTTGTGAACCTCTCTCGTCTCGCGGTCCTCGGAGACGCAGACTATGATACTGGCGGATGCTTGAATGTCATACTCTTTTTCTGCTTATGCCCTGATTCTGACGCTGGTCACCCATGAATAACGATAGTCAAAAGTTTTGTAAAACATTGAATCTGGGGATATTACCGTACGTTCGGGAGGGTGTATATCAGTGTTGGGCGATTATGATTCATGGGTTTACTTACAAATTTTCCTAATGCTTAATCCGGGAGTCATTAATATATGGCTCGGCTTTGAGACAGCCCGATTACAATGGATTCAGATTCAACGTCATCTTGCAAAGCTAGTCATCTAGAATGAATACCTTTTTCACCTGCATAATGAAGCTGGGAGTCCTTTCATGCGCCAAACGAAACTTGGACAGACGAAGTGGCCCCGGCACAATCCCTTAGAGCCCTTCTAAATATGAAAGAGCAGCGATCTAGTATGGAGTAAGTTGTTCTGTTTTCAAATCCGTTGCTTCCATCCTAACGCTCGACTCTTCCTATGTCAAGTGTTTCGCTCCGCCTCTTGAAGCATTTATCTGCATGGAAAAGTGGATGAGGTTTGAAACTGCATGGGATAAAAGCGACGAGCTCTTTCTAGTTTGGAAGAAGAAGCTCTTCAACGAGGAAAGCTTTCGGAAGATTGTAGTCTTGATCATCAAGCACAGGGGAGGACCTACAACTGAACTTTTTTCCACCACGAAAAGGGTTTTCAATGTTATACTTCCACCATCATTCAATTCCCAAGTTCCTGGTTACTCAGTTTCCCCGAAGAAGGAGTTAAGAGAGAGGCCTCCATGATGCGGTTCATCGAGCAGCACACAGGGGTCCGTGTTCCTCATGTTCTCCATTACGGGATAGCCAAGGAGAGTCCTGCTGGATCGGACCCGTTCATTAACATGTAGTACATAGAAAATGACTCAACTTTTGAAATATATGAAGGGAAGCTGAAAGAATGATGACTTCTGGGTTAGCTATGGGTGGGAAGGAGCCGGGCATTTGATATGATATACTGGGCGGAAATCGACAGTCACATTTTTGGGACTGGCAACCTGGAGGAGACAATGAGTCGGTTGACTTCAGAGGAAAGACCTGAGTTGGACGGACTTGTGCAGAGAAAATTGGTTGAGAAGGGAGAGCATTTTAACAGGCCAATACGAAGTATTTCTTTGCCTGATTGCTTTAGTTTTATTATATAAACAGGGTATAGTTCCAGATACTCATGGCTCCCACAAGATGGAGCGCCACTGTTCCCCAAATCGTGGCTCCCCTGGGAATCTCCAAGTCGTAGGGGCCCATGCCCGGATGAGAAAAATTAGTCGAGAATCTCTTAAACCACTGAGGTCACGGAGAGTGCGGGCTTTGGCGCGGGCGTCGGCGTAAGTCTTCGTGAGCAAACCCGGCATTGACTCTGCCATCTTACCTAAGTCCGCAACAACCTTGCACTTCTTACAGCGTGTAGGCCAAGAATCTGCGGCTCCTGCATGGACAAGGCTTCAATAGCCTGTCCTGTCAGATAACAAATTAGTCTAAATTGCCCATCGATAACAGTTAGCTTTTAAGCAAGTGAAGACCAACACATTCCAGCAGCTGGTAATATGCTGGGATCAGAGCAAGCGGTAAACTGTCTATGACAGTCCACAGTGCAACCCTGAGTAGACACAAGTTAGCTTTCGATGATCACCGCACAACAGCTAGCAGCAACAGAATATAAATGAGAATGCAAATTCAGAGAGAAGATTGACTCATCATAGCCTCACACATTCTCATGGAATGGCGTGGCATTAAGCCTAAGGATGATACAGAATCTCATCATGAAACAACAAAGCACGGACTGGGATAATATGACTACTCACCAAGAGACGTTGCGATCAAACAGCTTGGTTAGGTATAAAAATTCACGCTCATTCGAACGAGATAATTTCTCACAAAGCTCATATCAATCCTCATACGAGATTATCCTCCGTCCAGTAAACGAAGCACTAGAGGCCTGTCGCCGCAGCTTCTTGTCCACCTGCTGTCCATCATCATAGTCCAAAGCTGATGATGTTTCTGAGCCAGCGCCTTTATCCTGCTCGTGCCTCTGCTTCTGACCTTGACCTTTTCCCTCGGTATTCGTGCTCTCTAAGGCCTCACACAGATGCTCAGCATGTACCCCTTCCTTTTCCTCCTCCTCCCTTGCCTGTTTCTTGCGCTGCAGTGCATGGATCTCGCTATGTCGGAAGATCCTAATCTGCTCATCTGTCAGGGTGCGTTTTACGCCGTCAGGGTAGTATCCCAGGTCGTCGTAATCATAACATTCTTCTCCTTCTTCTCCAATGTAGAACTGATCAGACTTTTCGGTTGGATAGGCGTGCGCTGCAGGGAAGTGCTTGGCTTGGAAGTATTGGAGGTCTTCCTGGATGGCATTAGTTGGTCTCGTTCCTCTTTTTTTTTTTTTTTTTTTTTTT
>PQMF01000248.1:0-24813 GCA_003004485.1 Aspergillaceae sp. MA 6039
ATCACGGCACTAGTCAGAGCCCAAAAAAACAAAAATTGTTGACTAAATCTCATGCAGAACGACAAAAAAAGAAAAAATGGTAAACAATCTTCAGCGAAAGATCCGTCGCCCGCCGACTCCTCCGGCATTCCACGTCACCGACCCTCGTACCCCCAGATTGCCCATGCTGAGCCCCGAGAAGCCCACGCCGCCTCCCTCTCCGTCCCGCTTGTAGCGTCGTAGCGCTTCTCGTAAATGCGCGGGGAGCAGTTGACCCCGGTGCGGATTGGGTGGTGGCTGAAATGGCGGCTTGGCTGCGCTTGGCTGACTCTCTTGGCGGTCTTCCGGTTCCGGCTTCGTGTCACTCTGGCCGTCGGGGTTGCCATCGTAGGCGGCGCGTGCTGCTTGGTCATGTGCTTCGGCCCACTGCATCTGCACGGTACGCGCTTTTTCAATGATCTCTCCCGCAAATACCTTGGTGAAACCGTTGATGGTGGTAACCACGCTGGCCGGCACTGACTGCGACAAGGCATGGTTCACGATGCGACGGAGGGTTTCTTTGCGTAGTTTGGCTCGCTTGAAAAGGTCGTAGCGTTCGGATTGGAGGGGCGAAAATGCATCCACCAGGAGTCTATTTCAGTCATCATCGTAATTGTCAGCAATCGATCCGATCCCAGTCTGCATCGTAGCATCAGGACATACGCAAGATTCTTCTTCTCAGCCTCCGCATCCGTCGCGCCCTCTTCACGGCCAAGTAACTCTCCCTCATCGTCAAAGTCCTCCTCATCATCGCCGCCTTCATCGCCACCACCACCTCCTCCTCCTCCTCCTGCACCACCAGTCGTAGTCCCAGTTGCACCACCACCACCACCCCGAAAAGACCTCCCATCCATATCCACCGACCCAACCCGACTCTCACCACGTCCGCCAAAACTACTCAACGCATCCTCCCTCTCCCTCTCCCGTTCACGTTCTCTCTCCTTCTCTGCTTTACTCTTCCTCCCTCTCTTCTTCCCTCCTTTCTGCTGTTGCTGTTGTTGCTGTGTAAACACTCCCTCCGCCGTACTCCCCCCCAAACTCCCCGTGAAACTGCCCGTCACGCTATTACCGCCGTCGCTGGCCGCGCTGAACGTGCGCGCGTGCGACAGGCCTGGGCCCGGTGTCGTCGCGCTGTGCATTTCCGTGTCGATGGTGTTGGGGAAGGAGGTCTGGCGGAGGGGATGCATGCGTGGGCGTTTGGAGTTCGAGCCGCTAGGCGTTGGCGCTTGGTAGGACGTTAAGGAGCGTTTTAGAGGGTTGGGGTTTGGTGGTGGTGAGGACATTTTATCGCAATGTAATCGTAGTCGTAGCTGTTGGGATGAAGCTGTAGGCGCGATTTGTCTGGGTGTCGATGCAATGTACTCAACTTAAGGACTATCAACAAGTATAGCCCCGGAAGCGAGAAAATAGAGCTGAGTTGATATCAGACGAGAAAACAAGTTGGATAAAATCGCCGCGATGTATGTCAGGAGAGATGACTGGAGTCTGGGGACTTTTCGAGATGGACTCCGGAGCTGAAGATAAAAGATCCGCTCCGCCGGTCTAGATACTTGTACAACAATAGACTGCTATGTTTATCTTGAATGGGAATAATGATTAAACAAAGACTCTGGAACAACTACAAGTGCAGTTGTAACGGCTGTTGTCTATTCATTTCCTGGCTTTTTACCTCAAGAGCTCCATTCACTCTGAAGCTACATGCGGGATTCAACTGCCAATTCAATACCAATTTATTGTCCTCGAGACATAATATCGGTCGCTGCTGCTGATGCCGGGATACGATGATATGTGGCCGTGCTCATGAATATTGTAGGGGCCCGGAATGGGTTGACTGCTATCACTTGAGAGAACTATAATCGAAGACCAACGACTACATGTTGAATGGCTACAAAGTGAATATAACCCGCAAAATGCATGAACACGCTAACTAATTACAGCCAGATAATATCCGGCAAAATTTAGGAACTATTTACCAAAACAACAATCAAACACATCCTATTCCTCCTCCTCTTCCTCCTTTTTCCTCCAGGCTCCTGTAACTAGCTTTCCACCACGTCGTAATGAAGGACGAGCAAGATCTTTTCCGATCCCCTCAGACCCCCTCCTCTCCAAGTCGCGGGGCCCCCCCTTTCCAGTCATTACGCTCGTAGTATCGGAAAACCAGATCGTAGCCCTCCAGATCATGCACGATCCGGTCCACCCGTCGGTATCCCGCCACCTGCTCCGTCTTTGGCGTGCGACGGGCCGCCTGGCGCTCGTTGTACTTGAGCTCCTTGCCGGTGTCCATTTCACCCTCGCCGGCCGGCTTAGCCTCGAACAGGGTCACGCTGAACCGGCCCGGCTTGAAGATATCGACTACCTGCTGCACAATGCCCGCCGTCGTCTGGCCGTTCTGAGCGTGCGGCACGTTTGTCTCGAACGACGCGTACGAGCAGTGAGGCTCCGGAGTGACATGCACCGTGAAGTAGTGGGTACCCATCTTCGGCTGCAGAGATGGGATCACTCCGTTGGCCGAGAATCCGCATGGAGTGAACAGGTACGCATCAATGCGCGAGTCTGGGAACTTGTCTTTCGCATACACGTCCGCGAGTCCGGAAGACTCCGTCACCACCGTACCCAACGCGTGGCCCTCCGTCGTCAGCTCAGGAGGCAGAATTTGGCTACCCTCAGAGTCGAAGTCGCTCATGTCCGACGAGGTGTTGCTGAACACGTCGACGTGGTCATTGTCCGCGTCTTTCTCGAAGTTGTGGTAACGTTTCTCCGCCACAGAGGTGGCATGATCGAGATAGAACTGCTTCGCATTTTCCTCGTCGAGGTCGGTCATGAGAACCTCCAGCGTCTCATCGTGCGCATCGGCAGCACCAGGAACCGCAGCTACATCGGGAACAGTAAGGACCTTGGTCTCCGTCTCCGGGGATTCCGAGTCCAGCTTGGGACTCGCCGGGGGCGTGAGCAAGGTGTGTGGCTCTGTCAGGTACAAGTACCAATGGTCGCCGTTCATCTTGCCAATCATGTAGGCGCTACCGTTCAAGAACAGCCGGTCCATGGTGCGAACTTCGTCTCTCCAGCTACGGTGAGGACCGCGCTGGCGGTCAGGGAAGAGGAAGTTCTTGCGGCTGTAGAACACACGGTACGGAGCAGCAGCGATGCCAAAGCCTCGGGATGGAGTGGCCTTGGGGAAACCGCCAAAAACCGCGGCGATTTCAAGGATACGCGGCAAGCCAGACAGCAACGTAGTAGTGCCACAGGTCTTGAGGATCAACTTGTGCGGCCAGACAAACATGCTGGACTCGGACAGGAGGTACGCGTCCACATCCTCCGACGCGACGATAGACAAAACCTGGCAGTTGACCAGATCCAGCATGTCCTTCCAGACATCTTCTGGCACGGACTTCAAGCCTTGGGGTTTCGCGAAGCCAAGCTGGTTGGCGGACGGAGCAAACCACACCTCAAGAAGCTTCTCAGGTCCTATACCAAGTCAGTGAGTAACGCGATTCTCCTTCTCGTGTCCGATAACAACACATACCCTCAAAGGCATTGGTGGAGTCAAGTTCCTGAGTAGCCTCATGGTTGATCGTCAAAGACGGAGTGGCTGCAAAAGAAGACGGCGAAGTCGTGTAGTTCCGGGGAATGCCAATGTACACCATTTCGAAGATATTGAGTAATTGCTATGCGCTAATCGCAACAGGCTCGACAGGTTTTCGCAATCTTCTTTTCTTAAAGCGTGTGCGCTGACCGTAGACTGTTTGGACTTCAAAAAATAAAAAAGAAGAGAAGCCCAGGAAGCACTATCTGCTTACCCAGACGAACAGGGGGGTTGTTCGTCTGAGAAGAGAAGGCCCTTGATCGGGTAAAGAAGAGGCAGGCTCACAGGCCAGCCAAACGAAGAGATATCAAAGAAACAGGCCCGTAAAGGCTGCTAGGGAGGGCGGAAGCAAAGGGACAGGAGCAAAAAGCCTCTGAAAAATGGAATGGTGGGCTACCAGTGTCGAACCTCGTTCTGACAGATACCGATACCGGTCAAAGTATCGGGTCTAGCAGACGAGGAAATCTGCTCCAATATAGGGGGGAAGGTAAAAAAAGAGTTGTTTAAAAAAGAAAAGACTCGACGCGCGAAATCGTGTTATCGGGGCCTAATGTGAGAATAGACGGTCAGTCCGCTATGCACTCAACCACTACCTCGTCCTTCAGACCAAACAAAACTCACTTAGCAGGCTTTGACAAGAAACGCAGTAGGTCTGTTGGGTTCATGGAAGGCAAAGACACAATTCGTCTTTAAAGCAGCAGGGTGCAGCACGAAGCCACGATACTGGACATCGGCAATCTCACACAATGCCAAGGGCAAAAATTGGAGAAAAAAGCAAAGAAAAAAGAAGATACACAAAGGGATACTCCAGAGAAGTTCAATCCCTATGGAATTTACAAGTCTGTAGCGAGACGGGAAATTTCTGTAGTGGTGGTCGTGAGTGTGAGAAGGGAAAAGAAAAAATTGACCGCAAAAGAAGAGGGGGAAAAGAAAACGCCGTGTTATTTAAGGGCTGAGAGACTAATGTGTGGACCACCGATTCAGAGTTAAAAAAAAGGCGCGATCGGGTTGCAGCAGCAATTGGGAATCGACAGGGATTAGGATACGCTCTATGTATCGCTCCAGTGGAAGAACGTGAACACTGCTCAAGCCAGAGACAAGAATCAATCCCCGTCAACCTAAAGTAACGCTCTCCTCGTCGTGGCAAAAGCCATGAGAGCGAAGGGAAATCGGTCGCGCGACAGAAGAAGGCGGTGCGGACTGGCAGAATCTCACTGACGTAGGGACGGATGAGGTAATGCTCTCTGGAGCTGGATCAGTTAAGAAGAGGATGGCAGTACGGAGTAGAAGACAAAGAAGACACCAGATGCCACAACGCCAGAATGCTAGCAATACATAACAATCCTTGCCAGAATCATCTTCCCATGTACCAATGGTTACCCCCCCCACCCCCGGGAATTTCACAATGACATCAAAGATAAGCCATGCCTACGCCTCCAGAATCGCCTGCGCCAATTGTATCTCCCCCACTTCGGCTATCCTTGCCGCTATCAAATCCCCGACTTTCCCTGTCAATCGTTCCCGGACTTCGTCCGTCATCTCAGCCGCATGGCCATTTACCTGCGGCACAAAAGGACCTTCTCGCAACGTCGCCAGAACAGCCAGTAACGCTCCCAGGACGCGCTCCGCCTCTGGTCGACGCGGGTTATCATCACTCAGGCCGTCGCGGAGGAGGTTGTTAGAGTAGGTGGCCAGATTGGGGAGGATCAAGATGCGGACGGCCTCGGGGCTCCCCACGGCGTGCAGTCCGATAATAGCGCCGTAGTGGGCACCAAAGGGCTTGGCAGGGTCGAGGAAGGTCTTCAGACATGAACGCGCTAAACGTGGTTTGAGCGCGTGCGACGAGTGGGAGTATTTCCGGGCTATCAGGCCCAGAAGCGAGGCAGCTAAGTCGCGAAGGGCGAATTGTTCGGAGAGGTCAGAATTGCCGCCTAGTTGTCGGCCAATGAGACAGGTGAGGATCGGAGGGACCAGGGATGCGATCTGAAAAAGGGGCATAGAACAAATCAGTATCAGTCCATCTCCCATCTCCCTTTGACCGATGGGCTACTCACGTAAGGATCCACGTAAAGAGATTTATTCTGCACCAAGGCTTCGGCCATGTGCATCACTTGCGTCAAGACAAAGATATCCTTGAGACTATGGGTAACCTTTTCGGCGATAAACTGCACGAAATATGGCACCAGCTGGTGAAGACCGGGGTCCTCGCGCAAACTGGAATACCCACTGGTACGGTACTCCTCACTCGATTCTTCCAAAAACGCATTGCAGACCTTCTCGAAGTATAACTGTAACTCTTTGGAAAGTACATGCTTAACCAACGGTTTCACAGCCACGTTCCCATTGCCACTCATCGCGGCCAGGGTTGAGTTAGCATTCGGGCCCTTCGAGACCAGTTCCATGTTTCGCGAATCAGCTGCGGTAGGATTCTGGGGGATGGAGGGTTGTACGCCTTCGACGGCCAACCAGTGTGCTACCATATTCACATTAGCACGCAAGAATGGACCGATGCAGTAGTGAAAAAAAGGCTCACCAGTAAACGACACCTCCCTGGGCACTTTAGGTAAAGGAGCATTAATCAACTTCTCAAAATCCACCTCCTCATCCTCGATGTAGAACAACGGCTGGCCAGGTCCCAACGACGCCTCCCCAAACCGCAGCGGCCGCGTTGACTCGTAGCCATATAGCGGTTCTACGTCCAGCACACGCAGTGCGTGGGCGACATCATGCGTCGTCATAGTCGTGCGCTTGCTGTGTCGCATGAATTTCAACGCTTCCTCCAAGACCTGCGCGATGCGGTATTCGACGTCTCGGGCTAGGTTCTCGGTTACTTCGTTGTTGAGATTGACGATGCCGACGGACTCGGCAACATCGCGGATGTTATCTGGATTCCAGACAGACATGGTGTCTTCTGTCTTTTTATTTCGCGCTTTTCCCCAGGGGATTAGGGACTTCTCCAAAGGAAATCGAGTAAAACGCTATCTCTGTAGGAAGGATAAAGTCCGGTGACGGTCAATAGAAGGATCAGGCGTAGCGAACGTAGTAAATTATCGGAAACCGGTGCTTCGTTTGAAAAGGATAACACGCATTCTGCTGGAGTACTGCTGCCAGCAATAGCAACGAGTCTCAGGATAAATTCGTGTTGCGCAGACGTTGTCGTGGAACAGAAGCGTTGTCGCGGCCGCGATGCCAAGGCCGATGGAGCGAGTTGCGGTTGTGGTGTTGCGATGCGCCGTATTTCTGCTTCACCCCACTAATTTACCTACAACGGTACGAGGTAATTACTCCAGTATCGGAGTAAATTCATGTTTATTGGCACAAATAGTGGTTATTACTAAGAATATTAAGAGGAGAATGTCTAAGTACAGTGAGAGGTATCAATGCCAACAACGCAAACAGCGAATCAGTCTAACCATTCTTTCGGGTATCAAGTTCCAATGCTCAGGTAATGGATAAGGTCGTTCATAGTGAGACAGGCTCAGTTAGCGGCAGCTAACTCAGCCGTCTCGGTCTTTGCCGGCTCCGGCTGGACAGGAAGCTCCTGGGCTTTGTCCTTGGATTCCTGGGGGGCCTCTTCAGCTTCCCCCTTGGGCTCCTCCTTAGAGGCTTCCTTGGCCGGTTCTTCCTTGGACGTCTCCGCAGAGTCGCCCTGATCAAGATTCACGGTCTGGGCATTTTTCTGCAACTCTGGGCCCTTTCCACCGTAGGCTGCTGGGAACTGGTCGGTCAAGGTTGTGAATTCCCGAGCCAGGTTGGCGCCATTGGTGATGGGGTGGAACTTGCGGGTGGTGTTCTTGCTCAAGAAAACCTTCATGGCCGTGAACATCCATCCCATAATGACGGGAACGTTGACGAAGAACTTTTCGCTAAGAAGCTCGGGGTACGCCGTGGCGAAAACCTCGATGGTCTTCTTGGTGGCCGCCTTTGCCTTGGGATTCATGCGCAGGAAGCTGACATTCAGGTAGTCGTGGACCTGCACCATCTGGTACGGGTCTTCACCGTCGTAGTCAATCACTGTAGTTGCCTCACTCAACTTTAGGTCTTTAACCGCGAGCTCCATGAGCGCAACACGCCATTTGATGAACCTGAAAAGGTCGTAAAATCAGCACAGATTCTAATTCAAGGCGGGAAGATAAGCGGCAACTTACTCATCCATGTCACCAAATGTGTTTCCAAGATCCTTGACCCCACCGTAAATGTTCCAAGTGACTACCGTCTTCTTGCCATTGGAGTCAGTATAGTTGGTCAAGTACCCCAGCCCAGCAAACTTGCTCGAACTGTAGCAGCCCTTCTCCGCCAACTCAATGGGGTTCATGGACTTGCGCCATTTGAGAGCATCGGTGAGCTGTGTCTCGGCCAATTTAGTATTACCCTCATTGGCGCGCAGGAACTTGATCAAAACGTTGACCGTGGGAACATGACTCGAGTCCTGCTGCAGGGTCGCGCCCCACATTTCATTGTAATCCGCGGTTTTCAAAATTTCGGACAACCGGTCAAAGAATTGAGACAAGGCTGGGTTTTTCTTCAGATACTCCGGTTTCTCAGGTGCGGACCCCTTGTCTTCCTTAGCTGGGGTTTCCGTATTGGCGTTGTTCTCGGCAGCCGGAGCATTGCTGGAGGATTGTTCAGGAGCATTGCCATTGGTGGCTGGTTCCTCTGGCTTGGATTCAGACTGGCTCTCTGCGGCAGGAGCTGGAGCTGGAGCTGGAGCAGAGGTGCTTTGGGACGCCTCGGGGGCTGTCTCGGGGGCAGCAGTGGTAGGCTGGTCAGACATGATGATAGGGCCGAAGAACAGACACTCAGAGAGGAGTATCAAAGTGTTATGGACAGAAGATATCAGGAAGAAGTGAAAGTGGAAGTACTCCGGAGGGAGAGACACAGATAAGAGGAAGAAAAAAAGAGAGAGAGAAGGTACACAAGCGTGAGGGGAAACAAAAGCGCGGAGATCACATGAGCCCCTTATAACTACCTGGACTACTATATATAAAGCACGAGCCAATCAAAACGGAGGATCCACCCTGCTGCTTTAACTTTTCTCTGACAGCTCCTGCTGCTTGATTGGTACGTGATTGGCACTGATAATACAATCGCCACGCACTGCTTTGTAGAGCATCAATCACGTCCATCGACTACGGGGTACAACGACTAGTATTGCCAACTAAAATACGTTATCCAAAATAACCAAGAGCCACTCAATCGCGGACGTACCCATCTGTCTATGTCTCTCACCTTCAGAGCCCATTTCGCAGACCCAACCACCTGCTTGATATCTCCTCTCAGGAACCCAAAAGCCTTCTGGCAGCTGCAATGACTTCAACAACAACCTGTCTAAGTTATCCACCACCTTGATCATCGAGTAAACGGCTCTGGCGCCCCGGAAGTGACTTTACGCATAACGGCGTCCTAGTTGGGCGTTGCGTCGCGGACGCGGGAGCTGGAGGCTTTTCGTTGGGTTTTGTTAAGAATTGGCGCGGGAGAGGGCGGTCTTGCCGGATCCCACTGCTCCTATTAAAATGGAATGCGTGGTAAGCATGGTGTGGGGGTGTTCGTTTATGATGCTTGAATTTGGGTCTGGCTAGTTCTTCGGCTCTGTTACGAGGGGTATTCAGCCTTGCAGGACAAGTGCTTACATTCTCTACAACCAATTTGTCTGGATGAGTCCATATCTCTTGAAGCGCATAGCCCTGTGTGCTCCGTACGCGTACCCATACCGTTAGAGTACGGAAATATATCCACGCACAAACCCATGGATCGACCCCTAAAAGCAACAGCAGATCCGAAAGTTGGGCCAACCACGGAAACGCGACGACACATGTGGATACAGGATATACAAACAAACAAATTCTCGGGCCTTGGAGTATCCGTATCCTAATCCTACGGAGCTTTATGGAGCGCCTAGTATCTATGTATCCTACAGAAGTACGAGACACTCGACACATCACCGCGCCTGGTCGTAGCCTTGTTTGGTCCTATCCATAACCGCTCACCAGAAAGCGAAAAATGCAGAATGCAGAAAAAAGGGGCGATCGCGCTGACCACACGACTCAACTGCAGGTCTTTGTTTCAGGTTGTGCGTTTTCAGGTCTCGGGGATTATTGACTGGCTGGCGGACAGGTCATGACGCAGCGGTGCTTATTTTGGGGTTGGCAAACATACATGCGTGCGTGAGCATGTAGCCCGTACGTCCAGAGACATCGGATATTAATTTTAGATGGCCTACGAAAGATATAGAATGGAAGAGGACTGGCTGTTGCTAATAATACCTGAAGCAGGGGTGAGTCAGTCGGTGGAACTAAATAACTAGTTATAATTAACTAGTTATCGATAGCACGGAATACTATTGTAATAGCTGAGCACCCGGGATAGAATAGTAAAAAATCTGATAACTAGCTAGTTACCTATCTATACCAAAGCAAGTCTTGTCCATATTCCAGACTAGAAAATCAGAGCAAAATGCACAGTAGCGTAAATACGGGTGCCCTCTGAACGAATGCCACAAAACTCGCTGGGGGAATATAATACTTGACATCAGGAGAAACGAGAGCCAAAAGCAACAAAAACAGACAGAAGTCAGAAATCTATGTACAACCCTATGCGCCATTCTTCTTCTGGAATTGTTCTGGGATCTTAGGAACCGGCGGAGGAACTGGAGCTTCTCCATTCTGGTCATCGTCATCGTCGTCGTCGTTTTCGTCCATTTCATCCATTTCATCCAGGTCCTCCGGGTGTCTGTAATCCAACCAGTTAGCAACAACTCAGTAGTAGGTGGGAATAAGGAGACAAAAAAGCAAATAGAAACATACGCAAGCAACTCTCGAATATTCCGCATCTCATAGTGCTTCTTCCGGTGCTGCTCAAACTCGCGATGCTTGGCCTGCGCTTCATCCGTAGTCATCAAATGGTCACCGTCAGCTTCTCCATCCTCGCCAACAACAACGTGTTTCTCCCCTTTGCTCGAATCATTACTGAGGCTTCGACCGCGAACAATCCTCTCCGCACCAGCACCGACGCCCTCGAGGCCATCAGCAGCAGCAGCACCGGAAAGCGGCTCCTCCGACTCTCCCAACTCCAACTCCGGAATCTCATCCTCCGCAAAACCCCTCCTCGATCCGGCCCCCCCAACAGCCTTTTTCTTCCGATCCAGCTCATCCACCTTGACATCCTGCGCATCAATCAAGCTTTCCTCCGCCTCCGCAAGCTCCGCCTGTTCCCCCTCCTCTTCATCCCCAGACGGGTCATAGTGCGGCGCATACGGCGTCTTGGGCTCATCAATCTTCATCTTCGCCGTCTTCCCTTGCTCGGCGAGATATAGATTGGCCTCGTCCCATTTTAGGCGCGGCGAGATCTCGTCGTGCATGGCGTTAGCCAGGGACGTGCGGCGCGAGGATGAGCCGCGGTTTGTGGTGGCTGATGACGAGCGACGACGGCCGGCATTTTGGAGGGTGTTTTGCAAAGTGATTTCTTTGGTGTCTCCGTTGCCGTTGGTGTTAGGTTCCTCGGGGGAGATAGGAGGTACGGAGATCACTGTTGGTGCTGGAGAGGGGTGATGGTTGGGGTTGGAGTTTTTGAGAATGCCTATGTCAGTCAGCCAACAGAAGCAAGCAGCACCTTAGTTAAATGCAAGTAACAGAGACTAACCCTTGGGCTTCTTCATATCCTCGCTGGTATGCACCATGGTCATAGTTGGACTGTGCAGTCAAGCGATGTGATGTGGAATTTAGGGACCAAAGTCTCCGTCGTCTATATCCTAAACCTCTCAGCAAGGCTATCGCGACAAGGCCGGTGGCTATATACGTAGACGCCTTGCTCTAGAAGAGAAATGTCTCAATGTCTGAATGTCTGAACTGGAAGAGAGAAAGAAGTCTGTTCTGGTCTCAGGCACTGGTCATGAGGAGAATGTGAAGTGGCACGTGGGGCTCTGCCGATGACGTCGATTACTAAGTCACGTGTGCCTCTACTACTACCGGAGTACATATCTGAAAACGACAACATTATTCACCAGAGTATGGGAATGGATTATCATGGAAACAGCTTTACTGCCTTCAGGTAGTTCTGCCTGATGAACGTACACCACTCGCTCCAGTAAGGATTTTCCGGTTGCCATATACCATATCGAAGCTATATATACATAATGATGGATTTGTGGAATTCCCTCTGGGAAACCAAACCAAACCGCTTTATGGCCAGCCACTGACGTGATTCATCCCCGTTGTTCCCACGCATAAGCAGCCCAATCTTCAGATTATTATCGTCCGCTTCGGCGTCGACCTCGAGGGGGTCCTTGTCCTCGTTTCGGGATCAGCATAAGGCTCTGAAACTCTATAATTGTTGGCTTTCGTACTTGAGGATACCGCTAGACTACCAAAATGACCATGGCCACTTTAAATGGTCATAAGAAGTATTTCATGTATCCGCATATGTCAACAATAACCAACGGTCCGTTCGTCATCCGGAATTGGCGTCATCGTCAGTCTTTGTGCGGAGTAAGCCACCTGATCGTTGTGATTATGAAAGACGAAACAAGTATAATATGTAAAAAGAAAGACAAGCAGACGAGAAGTCCTCCATATGAGAGATGGCCATCCACCATTCCCGTCATCTGGAAGTTGGCGGGCTTGCATACCGGTACCTGGTCGCTTGCAGCAGGATCGATTGGTTGAGCTCGGTTGAGCCTGTGGATTTGTGGTCTCATTTTACTCCAGTGAATATCTAGCTTGTCCCTGACTATGGTCGTAGAGGTTGCGATGGAGCCTTTCTCTCAGAATCCAGGTCTGATAACTAGATAGAAGGCCTTGTCGAGACTTGCTGTTCTGTGCCAGGGTGATGTATCCTCCTGTCAACAAAAGTGGGCCTTTGGGGCTGTAGCGTTGATAAATCCCCAGATATGAATTCAATGTCAAATGTATGGCCCCGGACATGTTTTGAAATCTCTCCGTCGATCTTTGAACTTAGATTTGACCATTTTGAACAAGCAACTGGGTCGACAGGCAGGCGTATGCTTTCAGCCGATGAGAACTCTTTGAAATAGTGTATGATAAAACCCAGTTTTAGGCCGTCCTGGTTCTCACAGAGGATCTCAGAGCTCAGAGAATGGGATCTGCTCGTCAATGTGTGGAACTATCAAGTACTGACTCCGTGTGTCATTTCCTTTGATGTGTAGTGGGAATAAACAAAGGAAACCAAAAACAAGATCAAGAGTGCTTTGTAGTGGACAGAAAATTCCATATTTTATAGTAGATTTTTGCAAGCAGGGAACCAACTAGGGCTAGGCATCATTAATTTTCTCCTTCAGGACATCAACACACCGTCCAGCCAGCATCCTTGAGCTTCTCTTTACTCTTGATCATTCGTCATTCACTCTTTCCCACTTTTGTTTTCCTTCTCATTTCAGCCATGTCACTCAAACAGCCCGTCACTGCAGCTGGTTATGAGATGCGAGAAGAAGAGGTTGAAGAAACTGAAAGCCATGAACAGAGCTAGTTGCATCTTATAGCAAAAAATAGTATTATTTATAGGGGATGAAGTATCATTCAATATCAGTGTAGAATAAGAATGAATATATGGTAGGAGAGAGTCCAAATGGGCACTAAGATCCAGGAAATGCTAAAGCAGAGAGGCCACCAATCGCTGACATGTATATCAGTCCTGTCAGGCTCAGAGACGAAGCAAACACATGCAAAAAAGGAGCAGTAGCAAAATCACAATATAAATACCATAGAGAAAAATAAAAATAAAAATAAAAAAATAAAAAGAAGAAAATAAAGTCTGATATGTATAATGTAAGTAAACCACAGCAATAACAGCCCTGCGGATGGACAATGAGGAATATCAGTTCATATCAAGCAACAGCGACAGCGTACCTACACGGCAAACCAGACAATAGGCAGGCGAAGTAGAAATAGTGGATAATGTAAAGAGACCAAAAAAAAAAAAAAAGAAGAAGAAGAATAACCGAAAAAAAAGGATCCAGATCGCAGTTAATCAATAACAAGTAAGTGGTATCAAGTATCGAAAGATAAACAAGAAATAAACCAAAAAGCACCAATATCAAGCAATCGAGTCAAACTCCTCTCGTTCACGCAATCGATTCCTCGCTAACTCATCTCCCCCATTCGCCGACAACTGCATCCAGTGCAGCCCCAGGCACATACTCTGCGGATCGGACTTGGAGTCCCCGTCACGACGATACATCATCTCCGCCTTGAAGGTATCCCGGGGAAGCGTCAGGGGCAACGTCACCCGCGGGAGCAGTTCCGGGTGTGTCAGGTAGAGAATGGCCAGTTCGCGCTGGGCCACAGGGTTGCCTTCTTTGGCGGTGATGATCCACATGCCGGCCGCGTCTTCGATTGCGTGGCCTGGGCGGCGGTGGAAATTGGCCGACCCCTGTTGTGGTAGATGGCGACGGGTGAGTTCGTACGAGACAATCTTGTCGGCGATCTCGACCATGCTGTTGCATACTTCGTCTTTCAGGCTTAGTGCGGCCAGACCGAATTGCATAAATGCCGTTCCGCTGTCGGTCTTGTTGAGTATTTTGCCCGGCACAAACGCCGAAATAAACTGCAGATCTCGAAAAACCGTCTTGGGCTTGATTTCCAAGATTAATTCGCGTAACGCATCCACGATCTCACTCTCCGTAGGCGTCGCTGCATAGTCAGACGGCCGAGATTCGAAAACCACCGACTCCGCTGCAAGAGAGGCCGGTGTTTGAAGGCCATCCTTCTCAGCACCTGCGCCGGATCGTGGCTGCGAGTTGCTATAACTGGTTGACCGCATCCTCTGACCTGTAGACTTCCCATATGATTTTACGGGGAACTTATCCTCATGCGACGTGTTCAGCGAAGCGATAACCAACTCCCGCAACTCCCGCAACGCCTTCAACTTGACAAACGGGTTCCCATGCCGCGAGAACACCTCTATCAATCGACGGAACACAATCCCATACGAGAACGGGGGCTGGGGATCAGAGTAGACCAGCTTCTCACCCTCAGCCGACGAGTTCTCGGGACATTGTTGACGAGAAGACGTCTCAGACGGCCCAACAGATCTACTCCGTCGGCGTGTTGGCACGCAGCGAAGGACAAGGCGACTAGGCCGTTCATCGTACTCGTCGTAAAATCGTTGGATGCGAGCCCGTTTTTCCATCTGCGTCTGGATCCGCTTCTGGTCGAGGGCATTCCCGAACCACGCGTCTGTCTCGCTTCCACAGCTCCACACGGGAGATCCGAGGTCGCTGAGGAGAAGACTAGTGAGGGTCTGCCGTAGCTCGTCCAGGAAGGCTGTCTTTTCATACGTCTTGGTACGCTCCTTTTGGCGCGGTGGCTGCGCCACGGTCTCGCTGAGCATGGACGGCGGACGGGAGTATAGAGTCGACGCGCTAGCTGCATAGTGCGTAGGCGGACGTGGAGAAGACCAGAAGGTACTGCAAGAGTCGCCAGTCGTAGTTGAAGGGGCCTTCCCCGGCGAACCTCCCATAATCGACGACGTATCCGTCGCGGATGACGAATCCCTGGGAGACCTCCATTTGTCGGAAAACAGATTTTGCAACGCCGGAAGATCAGATGAGAACTTGGACACCGAGGCGGCCGGACGCGGGTTACTCCCAGCAAAAGACGGTGGCGTATTATATCCCAAATCCTCGCTGGCAATGCTAAAAGGTCGCTTGTTGGGGTTGGATAGTCCCGTGAAACCTCGAGTGGAGCCCTCGAACTTGGCCCGCTCTTTCTGGAACAGTTCACTCGCCCAGAGCACAGGGGTTTCGGCCATAGTTTCACCCACGAGACGGTTGATGCTGGTCTTGACTTCGTAGCAGAACCGGTGGATTCTCTCCTCGCCCCGGCAGAAGTTATCGATGTTGTTATGGGACAGCCACTTGCGCGTCAGATCCACCTGTTCGTCGGATAGCTTGTTCGGACCACCCTGGCTGCTCGCAGCTTTGATAACATCCATGACCTGCAACTCGGGCTTCTGCAATAACGAGCCACCAAACGACCTCGTACTCCCACGGGACCTAGTCTCAGCAGCATGAGGCGCATGCTTGAACAGACGAGCCGAATAGACCATCGTCTTCAGCGCCAGCGCAACATTCTTGGCGTCCTCATAGCGCATGGAATTCTTCACGTCCGTCATGTACCACATCTTGTTGCGGATCTTGGTCACGGTAGTCATGGTTTCCCTAACGGTCTTCTGGAGCCGTTGCATGTTCCGATCCAGTGCCACAAACTCCCCCTCGCAACATTCGGTAACGGTCCTGGCCGTTTTCAATGACCGCACGCACGAAGCATGCATAGGGTTGAGTATCCACGAATCATCGGCGAGCTGAGCGGGGGAGTTGGCGACTGTGCGAAGGAGTTGTCGACCAGCGTTCCACCAGTAGTGCGCACCGATAAAGTCCGAGTCGTGATGGCAGTGATTCATCGCTCGATCGAACCGTTGCTTCAATGACTGACTCCCTATCTGCAGGTTATTAACCGACGATAATAAGTCTTCATAGTCGCTATCCGCATCATCTCCGCCAACAGGGCTTTCATTAACAAGCTTCACTATGGCCGTCTGCAATGCCTCGTAGTTACCCTCTACTCCCCAAGCGGTCGATTGCACGCCGTCATCCGAGGAGGGTGAATTGGGCAAAGTATCGGAGGGATAGTCAGAGAAGAGACCCCAGACCAAACGCTTTCCTTTGACGGAGACGGAAAAGACAGCCCAATCCTCGTTGGACGGATGTTCAAAGTTGCGGTTTTCATCCGGCTCAACCAACTCGGAGAGTTCAAAACGGATCCGGTCAGCAAATTGACTTAGACTGTTGTCTGGAAGCGACAGAAACTCAATATCTGTAGAAAAGAGGGACTTGTTATTGTTAAGATGCCTAGTTGTACTATAATCGACTTTAGGCCGGAAAAAGCCAGGTTCAACGCCGAGGCCAGCCCTATCAGTGTGAGTGGTAAAAGGTGACGCCGGGGCTGGGTTCGGGACCGAGGATTGATACATAGGGGGCTGAGCTCTGGGGAAAAGAGCATTCAATAGAGAAAGAATATCCGTGGCGGACAACATGAGGGAATCTGAGGAGTTGCATGTCCTGTGGGAAGACTCATTCGAACGGTGTTTAACGCTGGAAGCCGCGCTTTTGAATCGACGAAGCATGCTACCAACATGTTGCTGAACCGTAGGGCGGGGCATGGAGAAATGACGCCTCAATAAACGGTCAGCTATATATCCCGTTTGAGGCACCATGGATGGGGATAGAAACTTACATGGACCGTAGCACGGCGAAAACCTGCGAATACGCTTGCAACCCCACCTGTCCCAGCAGTTTCTCTCGAGCATCATTTCGAATATGGAAATCGAGCAGGAGACCATGGGCCTATAGCAATCAGAATAAAGAGAAAAAAAAGAAGAGACACTCAGTTATTTCCGTCCCGCGAACCAAGCAGGGCATGGGACAGAGAAAGGAAACGTGAGGAAGAATGAAAAGGAAAAGCCCGCAAAACAAAGAAGGGAACTGCATACCTCCGGATAGGTCAGGGCACCGTAAAGGAACTTGGAGAAAAACCAATGAACAAACAGATACTCCAGGAAACGGTTGCGGGAGTCAGTATGGTCCAGCTTGTGCAAAATGGCACTAGCAAATTCCATGACGGCATGTGGGAGTCCGGCATCTGGATCATCCAGAAGCTTGAACAGGGCATCCACGGAGGAGGCAAAGAATTCCTCGGCCACATCCGTCTTCAGGGGGTCTATGGGCTCTGCGCCAAAATTCAATCCGGGCGGGGCCTCGATATGCTCCAGCAGAAAGGCACCGGTTTGCAGAATATCCATCAGGTACAATTCAAACTGGGGACGGGCCTTCCAGTCACTGCGCAAAGCCCAGGCAGACAGAATGTGGCCTATCAGGGGATAATAACGGTTGCCACCATGGGTGATCAAACTGGCACAGACGGTAGACCATACGTCCACGCGCAAGCGCGCTTCGGGGGTATCCGTAGCCAACGGCGCTGCATAGGTATTAAAGAGCAAAGTCGCGAGCGGATCTGTCCGCTCAAAAGCCAAGGCATGGTCCTGGATAGAAGGAACAGAATGAATGCGCTTAGAGAAGGAAGAAGAGGTAGAAGATGCAGAAGCAGAAGACGAGAATGAAGAAGCAAACGGATACGTCCGGGAACGGGAAGTCGAAGAAGAGGGGGAAGAAGAAGATGATGATGATGACAATGATGAGAAAGCAGGGTCCCTGGCCTCCAACGTCGTGGCAGACGACACCAGGCTGGCCAACTGTGCGCTGTTCAAACTGCGCAACCGGTCAAACAAGAACTGGGGGTCCGTCCGGACGGAATGCAAAATATCCAGTAAATCCGACCGAGACTGTGGACTCAACTGCAAGAAAAAATCCGGCGAACGGTCCGGCACGGAATCCAGATCGGACAGGCCATCTTCCAACAGCGGATCCTGCTGGCGGCGAGGAGACTGGGAGGCGATGGATTCACACGAACTCTGGAGATCATGGAGAGTATGGTAAAGACTGACAAAGTTTATCTTATCATCCTGTTTCAAGCTTTCCACCAAACCGCGCTGAACGGCTGTCCCAACGCGAGCCAGTCGCGCGGAGACAGCGATAGAGACCTTGGTGGCATGTAGACGATGCTCCAAACGTTTCCGCTGGGACTGTTTGTGCTGATTCTGACGATAAGAGAGGGCAAAATCCTCAAAGGAGACCTTGGGGGGCAACTGCTCCTTGGACACAGACATGGCGGAGGGAGATGATGATGATGGAGGAGCAGGAGGATTAGAAAAAGCAGGATAGGAAGGGAAAAGGAGACCGTTTGTATTATAGTGTAGACCAACGGGGACCGAAGTAATGGCGAGCACGGGTGGTCGCGGCGGCGCGCAGGAACGGGCCGAAGCGTCGAACTCACTTGTGGAGGATGGCAAGGAGGTCGGTTGGTGGTGCTGAGAGGTCTGACGGGCGTCGTCCTCGTCCGAATAACACATCATCATATCCTCGTCGTCGGGTTCCAAGAGCACGGGAGACATACTGGGCGGCCGTCGCGGCGAAGAGGAGTATTGAGCGTGATCCGAGGAATCGCATTGCGGAGCGGACGACGAGGGAAGCAAGGCTACGATTCAGTCAGCATAACACTTAATATACTCCATATGTATACTCCGTATATATATAACGACGGAATATGAAAATACAAAGGAAAGAAAGCGATATAGTTGGCCATACTGGTCACATAAGCCAGCGTCGACGACAGCCGGTGTTGGGCATCGAACATGATGATATTAATATAGAAGAGAGACCCAGCAGACAGTCGAGGAGAGGATGAGGACGAAGAAACCCCTGGCGCAAGAGCACCTCACTCTCTATCGCATGGTTTGAAGCCAGCGATGGGGGCTGCTAGTCGTAGTAGTCGTAATATATCGGTGGTGATGGTGGTAGTAGTAGTGGTAGTGAGATGATATGCAAACAATAACAATCACGATCGATTCAAAAAGATCCGACCAGGAGAAAGAGACACGATTAGTTAAATAGAAGCCAAGGCCAAAAAATAAAAAAATAGAAAATAAAAAATAAATAAAAAAGAAAAGGAACTGATGAACTGGCGATGACCTGCAGCTGCAAATCAAATCCGGTGGTAGTAATAATAGCGGTGGTGCGTGTCTGTATACGAGAGGCCCGGAGTGAGAGGTAAAGTGATAGGAGAAGAGAAGAGATGGGAGGACGACAACGGAGGGAGAAACAGAATAATAACGAAGAAGAAGAAGAAGAAGAAAAAGAAGAAAAAAGAAGAGGAGCGACGAGAGCGAGAAGGAAGAAATGAAGTGAAGGCGAGGAGGGGCAAAGCAGCCAACGCAAAGCACGATGCGCTGGCACTGCAGAGCCCCAATCCGGAATGATTTGTTCGCACGGAGTACAGAGTACATCTATATCTACATTTACAACTACATCGACATCGACATCTGCCAGTTCAATTATTGAATGTAAGAAGACTCGTAACATTGAGGTTTGGATGCATTACTTGCACACCCATTTCTTCTCCGATTCCTTATTGCCCATCCGCGTGGCCTGGCTGGTTAATGTTTCCTTCAACACGTCCTTGGACACCTTAGGAAACCTATGTTCATTAGCTAACTTCCAGCCCTGTGTATTCTCGGGACACAACGTACCTCTTCTTTAATATCTCCACCAGTCCCATCTTGGTTAGGTCACTTCCATCCACCACCTCTTTAAACTCCGCCAACTGCTCCGGTGGAAACCCCCGCTTGGCCTTCCCGGCTCCTAGCAGAGTCGGAGGCCTGTCAGCCGTTGCATTGCTACTCCCGGATAATAACGTCGTCGACCGGTCTGACAACGCGCCATTGCCGGCCGGCCCCGCGTCCGCAGGTCTGGGCTTCTGCCAGTACGCGGTGGAAAACGGGTCGATGGGAAAGGTCACGGCATCGAAAATCGTCTCAATCTTGTACATCTGCAGAACCGGGTCCACTGCATTCGAGGCCTCCTGCCAGCGGATGCCCGAGGTCTGGGGTTCCAGATCGCCCACGATAAGGCGTCGCTTGCCGTCTGCCGGCTGGTCTTCGTCGCCGTCGTCGTCCAAGAAGCCTTCCATGTCGTCGTCCACCTCCTCGTCGGCTTCCTCTTCTTCTTCAGAGTCCAATTCCTCGCCTTCTTCGGGCTCTTCCCATTCCGCCTCTGAGTCGTAGTCGTAGTTCGTGTCCGGTAAGCAGCGACGAAAGGGATTCCGGGAGAGCTTCTGCGCTGAGGATTCGGGGACTTTTCTCGTGAACGTCCCCTGGTACGGCGGACGAACATCCTCGCCGAATTTCAACGACTTCATCCGGACATTGCTGAGGAGATCCTGTGGTCGTCGACGACTGAGCTTGGCATCATCCACTCTGCCAGTGCCAACCGCTGCTTCCCCATTGCCTTCCATGCTCTGAATCTGCAGTAGGATATCCTTCACCGAGGCCGCCTGCTTCCCCCATCTTCGCTTATACGGGATCATCCGAAAGACCTCCGACGGACGGAACACAGGCGGTTCGGAGCCACCGCTACTGGCGGACTTCAGTGACTCGTCCACCCTCTGTCGCATCACGGCCAGCGCTTCGGAGTCTGGTTGGAATCGATGCGGCGGCGCAACCATCGTATGCGACTGGAGGAAGAATTCCGGAAACACCCGATAGTAATCAGAGACGACGTCGTCCGCGTCGTCGTTCGCTGTAGCATCATTAACATTCTTTTTCGGTGACCCGCCGGGCCCTGTACTCGTCGACTCGCCGGGCGTCTTTGGTTTCGCGAAAAAAGCGTTCAATCTCATTTGCGCCTGATCCATCAGCACCCATTCACACTAGAACAACAGAATAACAAACCAAACATACCTTCTCCTTCTTCGACTTCTCCTCCCCCTTCTTCCTTCTCTCCTCTTCCCTAGCCGCCCGCTCCTCATCCTTCGCCCTCTTCTTCTCTTCCTTCTCAGCCTCACGTTTCCTCTTCTCCTCTTCACGATCCGCCTCCCGCTTCTTCTTTTCCTCTTCCTTCACCTTCCTCTCTTCTTCGCGTTTCGCTTTATCCTCCTCCTTCTTGGCCTTTTCCTCGGCTCGCTGCCGATCCTTGGCCTCTTTCTCCTGCTGCTTCGCTTCTTTACTGGCTGGTGATAGCTTTCTCTTCTTAGACGCTGGCGTGCCCGCGTTACCGTCCACATCTCCGGTTGTATTTGTATGGGCGTCTCCTTGCTGTTCCGTATTCGCGTTCGGTGGGGGGATACTGCCCAGCGGGATCTCAACTCGTACTGCAGTTTCCATCGTCCCGGCTGCGGCACTGGCATTGGCACCGGCATTATCAACACGGTCCTTGCTGCCGTCCTGTCCACCACCCGAGGGGTCACTGTTCTCTTGGTTTTCGGCTGCACTCCCGCCGCGCCCCTCCATTTCAATCTCGTTCAAAGAGCGCTTCCGCGGTGTCCCCAGCGCAGGAGGTAGTGTCTGTGGCTGTGATTGTGCTGATTGTGCGGGACTCGTATCCATTGACACCTCCATTCTTATCCGTTTGCGTAGTTTCTAATCGAGGGTAATCGAGGGGGAATTTAAGCATAGGCAGTGTGTACTCGTACTCTGAAGTAAAACGTAGATAAAACGAATTCGTCACTATGCGTCACAAGATGCTAATAATCAACGCAGCAGGCGGATAAAATAACGGAAAGTGCAAAAGAATGTCTGTCCTGTAGTGTGCATCTGCGTTATCGAGCCTGGTTCGGTTGCCCGAAACGCGTTTAATGGACGATTCGCGCGGCGGCGCGTTTATCACGTGCGATTATATAAGCTTGCTATCTGTAACTAATCAACTAGTTATTTTGACGACAACAGGGGTAAAAGCGATGGCAATTCTAGAAGTGAAGCAGTTATGTACAATTTCGTATTATTAGAATAGTATTATATCTGAACAAAAAGATAAACCATCATCATTGGGCCTGAATGTGCACTTGAAAAGTGCGGTACAACGATCAAAGCCAAATCATCAACGCAGTGCTCCAGTGCCATGCAGCAGAGGGAATAGAAACATAAAAAGTTGAGTGAAGAAAAAAAGAACTCCCAGGGGACCATACCACCGGCTCAAATCAGAACCAGAACAGAATGTAGAAATGGTGGACAACGCTAGATTTAGTTGGCCGTCTGCACCACAGCGACCCAGGTATCAAACAAGAAGCAGTGGTGCACTTTGCTGGAGGCAGAAATCAAAGCAAGGCTTTTTGTGCGCGTAAATCAAAGCTACTCATCAGGGTTCGCAACAAACAGTCGCACGCCAGTCATCGATGTCGAGCGATCGTCAACGCTGCCACGACGTTTCAATTCTTCGGCTCTCTTTGCACGTTCCGCAGCCGACAGGACGGCACTGGGTGCGGACATTTCGTTCACGGTGCCAAAGTACTCCTCGGGTTCACTGCCCCGACTGTTGTAGCTTGCAGCGTCGTCATCTTTGCCCGACGAAGACGGCTTGTACTCGTCGTCCTGGAAGGAAGCTTCCGCTTGTGGCGGATGCTCCGAGACACCGGGCAGATCGTTCTTCTCGTCCAGCATGTTCATATTACTGCTCGGAAGACTACCACCGGGACCGGATTGTCGCTGGTATCCACTGGGGTAACGATGAGCGCTTCCCTGAGAGCTGCGACCGCTCCCTGTGCGACGGTGAATAAGACCATTGTCACTGTACGCATCCTCTTCCCCATCGTCGCCCACTTCGTTAGCACTCAAACGCACGGGAACGGTGGCTCCAACGAGGGTCGATGGCGAAAAGTCCGTGGTTCCTTTAGTGCTGTGCTTGTGCTTTCCACTGCCCAAGGTACCCGTGCGTCCGGCGCCCGCGCCGTGCACTTCTAGATATGCCCGTTTCTTCTCAGCCACCTTTTGCGCTCTCACGCGTGGATCTTCCGGTTGCGCCCGGTCACACCAAACGGTAGCCTTCTGCCTCCGCATGAGCGCCACATAGCCCAACTGCGCATTGGCAGATCGGGATGAGATGCTGCGACGAATATCGGACACGGGGTTGTTGCCCGTGGAATTGGTCGAGGTGGTGGCGCTCGACAGACGGCGGGAGGGGGGATAGGGGATGGGAGCCTGACCGGGGCCACTCATCGAATGCTGCGACGCGGGGCTGGCAGGGTATTGCGGACTAGACATGTACGAAGGCGGGATGGACGACATTCGACGGCTGTTGTTGCTGACCATGGGTGTCATGGTGGGATGAGGGGACAGCTGCTGCTGCTGAGCAGGATGAAGCCCGTCAAAGGACTGGTAGGAGTACCCATGGTTCATTGGCGGTGCCGGTTTCCGGGCCGGCACGGATTGCATGGGCATTCGAAAATCAGTCATGTTGGAAGCCAGTTGCACGTCAGCCATGTAGGGGATGAAGCCGATGCAGTAAGCCGGATTTCCAGCGAGAGCCAGTCTCCAGACGAGGGAAAGAAGAATAAAAAGGAGAAAAAGAAGAAAAAAAAAAAAAAATAAGATATAAGATAATAATAATAAAGAAGAACGAAGAATCAGCCGCGAATCCGGTCAAGATCCGACGTGATGACAACAGATCCAGCGACAACAAACAGCAGCAGCACAAATAAGCCGTCAATTCGGCATCGAATCAGACCGAAGAGTGGCCTGCCGTCTGTTTTCTTTTTGAGTTGGCAGTGTAATATCCGGTACTTTTGGCGGGGGGCAGGCCCAAGTCACACAGCAGCAGCAAGCAGGGGGAGATTAGTCCGTAGAGCCTGGGGAGAGGCAAATTGAATGACAGCGATAGATACAAGGAAGAAAGAAAGAGATGGATATTCGACAGCGGTAAAGATGGAGTCACTGAACAGAGAGAAAGAAAGTGAAGTCCGTGAAGAAGAAAGAAGAACGGCCTGAGGGAGGAGGAAGAAGAAGACAAGAAGTGGTTGCAGTCGTATCCGGACCGGTATTTGGGCGTCAGAATGGATAATACGGTAAGGAATGAGACCCGCGGGAATGGTGGCTGGTGGGTGTGGCTTGGCTACCGCACTGCCACAGCTCTGAAACGCGATGAAGTCACTGACACGATAATATACTTGTATAATACTATTGTGTCACTATACGACTGCATCCATTGTTGAGACTTGTAGTATTGTTGAGGGTAGACATATAGGGTAGACATATACGGAGTACAACTGCCAGAGGTGAAGTGACGTGAGTATGATAGACATACATGGTACGGATACAAACTGGACATTGTCCGGGTTTGGCATGTGCTGTACAAGTATTCTGTACACTGTGTACCGCGTAGTCAATCCATGCATGTCATGACTTTAGCCCTGCCGATAAACTCTCCGCCATCAGGTCTGAGACAAGTCCCTGTGGACTCCCCGGAGGACCCTAGATTAGTTTGACGTGTTTCTGTTGTGTATACTTACTCGGAATTTCCTCCGTGGTATCTCTGGATTCCACTGCCGTACTTCGTATCAACTCCGGGTATGTCGCTTAGACCCTGATTCCTAAACCGGGCAATACACTGTCAGCCAATGAAAGGCTGTCCTGATCGTCCAATTTTCATAGCTTGATAGTCCTAGGACTAGGACTACTTGTAGTATGGATGCTACAACTTCGCCTGGCCAATCTTCACCAATGCCCCATCCCCCCTCTGCTCAAACTCTCTCCCCCTCTCCCACCCTAACCACGTCCGGAGTGTCTCATCGCCGCCCGTCCCCGGCACCAACCCT